>BLSH010333321.1:2039363-2054920 GCA_018402905.1 Glandirana rugosa | reverse complement strand
GGTTTTACATTTCCTTTACCGCGATTCATGAGTATGTTATCAGTACGTTAGTTTTGCAATGTTTACACTTATTTTGACACACATTTTACTTAATAGTTACCAGGTATCACTGTTAGGGTTGTGGTATATTACGGAATCCACGCAACAAAGGAGGCGTTGACGTGATGTGGTACTCACGACCTATATATCCACCGGTGAGTGGTCTTTCAAGACTGGAGAAAAATCCCATCCAGTTTGTTGTAGATACATATGTGGAATTCCGGGACTCGAGTTCAGAGAGGTAAAAGAACTATAAGATTTCCCTTGTATTTTTGGTGGAGTTTGTCCGTTGTATCTTCAGTCCTATTGGAGAACAAGAAAATGGAGAGACTTGAGCTCAGGGCCTTAAGGTGTATACATAGATGTTGTTTGACCTACCCTAAAAAGAGGTCAGAACTTTCTGGTGAGTGGCCACCTATATATCCAGCACTCATGGTGTAGTGCAGTTGCGGAGGAAACAACGCACCTAAGGCATTATATGGTGTTGGGATTGTCACTATGGACCATTGATAATTCATTTTACACACAGTTTTATTCACATTTGTAACGTTTTGATTGCATGACTATTGTATGAGTACTTAGCGCCATTTCCTTTACATTTTGGTTTGCTTTAATTCATGTTGATTTGTCAAATTTAAAGGGGCAGCTATCATTTGTATACTCATAATATGTTTACAGTACACATACCTATTTAGTTATTAAGGCGTCATCTTCGGCTTGTTTTTATTATTTTCATATAGACCTTGGCTTTACTCCAGCACTGAGCTCCTCCATGCTTATTTGTCTTTTGTGCAGTGTGTAGCAGTGTGTAGCAGAGTTCTACAATGGAGAATGGAGTGACTTGCTTGCAGAATGCTCTAGGAATTTGGAGCTTCATAGCTGTACAGAAAAAAAATGCAGATTTGTAAACGTCCTTGCCAGCACATGGTGGTGACTGTTGTAATGTTGATAATATTTGACAGGTTCTCTCTATGCTTGTAGCAGAGTGTCCATTTACTCACTATGCTCGGATTCAGGCATATGCCCTTTTAACTTTTTTCCCCAAACTACCTGGTTTCCTGGAAATGCCTGGGAAGGCTAGAGACAGATGTAGCTAGGCAAGCGATATTCCGCCGGGTCAGAGGCCTTCCACTGTCAGAACAGGCTTGCAGCAGCTTGGCCACAGCCTACTAGAATGCAGATTCTCCAAAAGACCCAGCTACTGTGAGGAAACCCTTCTTGATTGCTATTAGTCCCAGCTACTGTGAGAAGGCCCTTCTCTAGTACTGCTGTTCCAATGGTTTAAACAAAATAAAACACGAAAAACAGCACTTGCATCTATACAAAAAAAAATGATAATAATAATTGCAAATACAAATGTCCAGGTCAGTCCCAAAATCCAGCACTCCGTACACCCCACGTACTCCACAAGTTAAAGGATTTGTGCTCCACTCCACCATGTCCAAATCAACACACACAGTCCACTCAACTGCTTGTTGATATATTGTACACCTTAGGACCAGAGTTGGAGACCAGGAACACTGTGCTATCAATTAGAGGGATTGCCCGGGATGCCATTTTCCACTACCTCTCCAACCAATATTACTTTGCCTCTTATCCTCCCAGAGCCACTGGACAGCAGGGCCATTAAGAAGGAAAGGAGAAGCCTCACATAGAGAAAACACGTTTCATTATATCACAAGCAAATATAAAATTTCACTTGCGGAATATTAAGTGAAACCAGGTATTCTGGTTCTCCAGCGTCCGTTCCACTAAAGAAGAAGTGATGTAACCAGAAGTCTCTCCCTACGCGTTTCGTCATTCATATGCAATGTCTTCAAGAGCTCCTGAGGACATCTCACATGAATGACGAAACGTTTATGGGTACTTCCAGTTACGTCACATCCATTTTAGTCAAACACACACCGGGCAATGATGTTACCCTGACTGAGCTACATTGAACTTTGCACCTTTTTAGTGTAGTTACTCTCAGCCTGATCATTCTGAAGCTTACCCATTGTATTGCATGCTCCACATGTAAGACATCTGTAAAGAAGATAGGTGCAGAAAGATGTTCTAATATGCCAAATTACAGTTAAATCTGCCGCTGCCCTGTGCAATAACCTGGTAGTGCTGGCACTGGAGCAAGAAAACTACATGGAAACACACACAGCACCGGGGGTTCTTACTCATTTTACGGGACAGCAGAGGTCCAGGTATCTTAAGTTGGATTGGTGTGCAGTACATCTGCCCTACTGACTCAGTAAATTATCTTATTTTCAGTACACTTGTAAAAAGATAATGTGAATCCCACCTTCAGTATTAGCAAAAGCAGTACAAAAAATAAAAGCATCTGTTAGAAGAAGAGTGTGATAAGGGTTAATTGCATCTGGGTGTGGTTCCCTCTGAGTTGCTGAGAAGCAGCTCTATTTAAACTTCCTGCTTCCTGTAAGCAGATGCTGTCTGATCTACAGCGTGTGACCTGTTTTCCTGAGCGACCTGTAAACCTGTTACCAGTGACCCGGATTGCCCCGACCTTGTCTCAACTCTGCCTGCACCGACCCCCGGCTTGCCTACGACCACCCGATTGCCCGCTCCTTTTGTACTTCTGTTGCTAGACTGTTAACAAACCCTGCCTGTACCCGACAACTCTTCTGCCTGCTCCCTTGTACTGCACCGCCAGCCAGTTGCCGACCCTGCCTGTACCACCGACCTTCCAAACCTGCACGAGACCGGAGGAGCTTCTCCAACCATCACCGGTGACCTACTCAACCCTCGTGCCATCCTCACTCCTGGACTTCCTGTTTACTCTATCAGGGGTTCACGAATCAGGGTCGCAAGGGAGGTTACCCCTGCATAAGTCAGACTCCACCACCAGGTACGTGACAGCATCTATCAGTTTTTCTTCACACTTCCCTGTATTCAATCTCTCTGAATGTCTTGCTTCAGTACTATATATGTGAAGCCTAGTTCATGGCACTCCCGGGACTGTAGCTGTACAGACTGGGCTATGACAGCTCACAACTACCACCACATTGTCACTTGTCATTTCCCCTCTACTGAGGTGTAAGTGAGGTGTGCTGAGCAGCTTCACAGGCAGAAAGGGAGGAGAGTAGAGAGAGTTAGCCAGAGGCTGTGAAATGTTGCTTTACAGCCAGAGCTACCTGACAGAAGGACAGCGGGTGAGACACTGTGATTAGCTACATGAGTGAAGGAGAAAGCCCACCCTAGGAGCTGCAGGGATTTGTGGGATATGTCTTTCCCACCTGGAGATTTTACACTAAGAGAGACTTGGTGAGACTACAAGTCACAGGAGGAAGGTGGGCCAGAGAAAGAGGAAATAGGAAGGAGAACCTGGAATTTGAAAATCTCATGTGGAGGGTAAGGAGAGACAGTTGGTGGACTGCTTATGTCCAGAGCTCACTGTGGTATCGGAGTGGAACTGTATTGATACACTCACTTGGGAAGCCACTGCCACCAGAGGGACCCAGAGACCTAAATTAGAGGCTTCATAAGAGATTGCTGCTATAGAGTCCAGAGTTGCTGCCATTGCCACAGATTTTATAGGAAGCAGTGGATGGGGAGTATGGGTGAGGAGCATGGATGTGGTCAGAACTTGGGTGTGCACCGAGCCCAGAAGGAAGCTGCCACTCCGGCCCAATCAACTACAGCTGGGGCATTCTCTGTCCTGCAGATGCATGTACACAAAGGAGCAGGCACGCTTACAACATTTTTGACCCAGTATGGCCACAGTTGATTGAGCATCATTGGGTGGGAGTGACTGCTTCCTTCCGGGACCGGCTTGAACTCATGGTTATACCAAACCCGTGTGCATCTCTAGTCACAAGGTTAGCACTAACCATTGAATGCTTACCATAGCTCAGATTATGCTGATACACACCCTCCTGCACTGTGTAGTGATGTTTTAAAGTTTATAAGGTACGTGCAGCCAGGAATGAGGGGTGGGGAATATTATCAGTAGTAGTATTTCTAGTTGACATAACCCTTTAAATCATCTCTAAGTCCACATCTCTGTCCTGGAAGTAGATGCTGACCCTAGTTGATGCCTGAACATGGATAATACAAGCCTTCTGAGGAGAAAGAAAGATGGTTGTCAGGGGTAGCACTATGACCTACTGTATGTGAGCGGTAATAAGTACATATCTTAATACATATATAGGAGACCCTGTCACCTAACATTTTTAATTTGAACATATACTCCAGTTTACTACTGTATCCTACAGGGGGCCAGGAAGACTGATTCTCCTAGAAGTTGGTTTACCAGCAGTCCTAAGGAAGACAAGTTCTTTGCAATGGAGAAGCAAAGAGTAGCACAAGTAGTAGGAAAGGTAGGTATGCAATGTCTCCTTCACAGGTGTGTACTTGGGTTAAAAATTGTTAGAAAGAATGAGTAAAAAGCATATACAGTACATCCTTGGAATCTGAGCACAATTCGTTCCGAAAACATGCCTGTAGTATTATAGTTGACATAAGCCTTTAAATCATCTCTAAGTCCACATCTCTGTCCTGGAAGTAGATGCTGACCCTAGTTGATGCCTGAACATGGATTATACAAGCCTTCTGAGGAGAAAGGAAGATGGTTGTCAGGGGTAGCACTATGACCTACTGTATGTGAGATGTAATCAGTACATATCTTAATACACATATAGGAGACCCTGTCACCGTATAACATTTTTAACATTTTTAATTTGAATATATACCCCAGGTTACTAAAGTATCCTACAGGGGGCCAGGAAGACTGATTCTCCTGGAAGTTGGTTGACCAGCAGTCTTAATCCCTTCCTTACTGGGCACTTAAACCCCCCTCCTGCCCAGACCAATTTTTGGCTTTCAGCGCTGTCGCATTTTGAATGACAATTGCGCGGTCGTGCGACGTTGTACCCAAATAAAATTTGCGTCCTTTTTTTCCCACAAATAGAGCTTTCTTTTGGTGGTATTTGATCCCCTCTGCGTCATTTCTGATCGCCGCTATAAACAAAAAATGAGCGACGATTTTGCAAAAAAGAACAATATTTTTTACTTTTTGCTAAAGTACAAATCCATTAAGAAAATTATTCATCAGTTTTGGCCGATATATATTCTTCTACATATTTTTGTTAAAAAAAAAAATCGCAATCGGCGTATATTGATTGGTTTGCGCAAAAGTTATCGCGTCTACAAACTGGGAATTGATTTATGGTGTTTTTATTATTTTTTTTTTTTTTACTAGTAATGGCGGCGATCTGCGATTTTTATCGGGACTGCGATATTGGGGCGGAAATGTCGGACATTTTTTACACATTTTTGGGACCAATGACATTTATTCAGCGATCAGAAATTTTAATGTCCACTGATTACTGTATAAATGTCATTGGCAGTTAAGGGGTTAACCTGCAGGGGGCAGTGAAGGGGTTAACAAATGTTCCCTGGGTGTGTTCTAACTGCGGGGGGGGGGTGGGCTGGCCGGGACATAACAGATCTAACTGATCCCAGTGACAGGGATCAGTAGATCTGGTATGTCCCCTGTCACAGAACGGGGAACCGCCGTGTTTACAATGACGGTTCCCCGTTCTGAGGCTCCTAAAAGAGATCGGCGGGTCTCGGGCAGACATCGAGTCCGCCCGACCCACGGGCACGCTCACGCAGCATGCAGCGCGTGCCGCCGCTGCCGCCAGGGGGCACGCCAGGAGCGTGCACAGTGGAGGACGTCCATGGACGTCCTCCGGGCATTTCAGATCCGCGCTGAAGCCGTACTCCGGCAATAGCGTGGATCTGAAGTGGTTAAGGAAGACAAGTTCTTTGCAACAGAGAAGCAAAGAGTAGCACAAGTAGTAGGAATGGTAAGTATGTAATGTCTCCTTCACAGGCATGTACTTGGGTTAAAAATTGTTAGAAAGAATGAGCAAAAAGCATATACAGTAAAACCTTGGCATCTGAGCACAATTCACTCTGGAAACATGCTTGTAATCCAAAGCACTCGTATATCAAAGCAAATTTCCCCATAAGAAGTAATGGAAACTCAGATGATTTGTTCCACAACTATTTATTCATATGTTCTTCAGTTTATAGTCCATATAAAAAGATTAGCAATGTGACCAGGTTGTGCAACCATAAAATGTTCATCCATAAATGGCATCCTCCACAAGGGGATTAGAAGCAAAATCCAGCAGGAGCTACAGAGTATAAAAGAGAAGAGAGGCGCCTCTAAGTGTAGTAATATGGTTACAGTTAATGAAAGTACAACATTTAGCAACTCACATGGTTGATGACTAAAAGAGGCACATCTAAGTATGCAGGCATCCGGGGTAAAGCTGTTCACATAGACTATTCTCACCGCTGTCAGTATTCAATCATGACCAGGAAAACTACCCTGCAGTAGAGCGATCTGAAAGTGAGGCTTGAAGTGCTCGTGGAGCGCAGCGTGGAAGGGATGATGTTGATGGCGGTGTGGAGGATGGTCTATGTGGACAGCTTTTCCCTTTGCCTGCATACTTAGATGTGCCTGGTTTAATCATCAACTGTGTGAGTTGCTAAATGTTGTACCTTCATTAAATGTAACCAGTGGCGTAACTAGAACCCTCAGGGCCCCAATGCAAGAAACCATGAAGGGCCCCCCTGACAGGGCCCTTTCCTCTGAGCCTGGTGGCAGAACGCCAGGGCCCGGACGCAAGTGTGTGGCTGCATATAAAAGGAACCGATCTCTCCATTTCCCCCCACACTTCTCCTCCACTCCCTCCCGCAGGCATTCAGTGGCTGCAGGAGGAAAATGGAGAGATTGGTTCCTCTTTGCCGGAGTTTTTCAATCTGTTTACAGTCAGGGCTCCCTTGAAGTTTACCCCTAGTTGAATGAGGATGCACTGCAACCACTCCACAACTGTATGCATTGCAAACAGTTACAGCATAGTGGTGATGCATTTAGAGGGTTAAAACAGGCGGTCAGGAGGCAACAGATTGCCTCTTTACCAGCTGTCAAATGCCTGAGCATGGATCGCTTTCAGAGGAACAGCATTTTTTTTGCTGGTAATATGAACAAGCGGGGAAAAAAAATTAGTGGTTGTACACATAGGGGGTCAGGATTAAAAGCACATGCATAGAATGTGCATACACACATGTACGCACACACACATATAAAAACTTACATAATGCACACACACACACACACACACACACATATATATATATATATATATATATATATATATATATACTTACATACATGCACCCACACATATACATACACCCACATACATGAACCCATATACATGCACCCACACATACATGTACCCACCCACATACATGCACCCACACACATACATGCAGACACACACATACATGGACCCACACACATACATGCACCCACACACATGTACCCACACACATGCAGCCACACACATACATGGACCCACACAAACACATGCACCCACACACATACATGCACACACACATACATGCACCCACACACATATATGCAGACACACACATACATGCAGACACACACATACATGCAGACACACACATGTACCCACACACATGCAGCCACACACATACATGCACCCACACACATACATGCAGACACACACATACATGCACCGACACACATACATGCAGACACACACATACATACACACACATACATGCACCCACCCACATACATGCAGACACACACATACATGCAGACACACACACACACATGCACCCACACACATGTACCCACACACATGCACACACACCCATGCAGCCACACACATACATGGACACACACACATACATACACCCACATATATAAACCCATATACATGCGCCCACACATACATGTACCCACCCACATGCAGCCACACACATACATGCACCCACACGCACATACATGGACCCACATACACATACATGGACCCACACACATACATGTACCCACACACATACAGCCACACACATACACCTACATGCAGAATTGCAGAAAGTCTCTTAAAAAACGTCAGTACCTTCTCTCTTCATGCCGGGTAATGCACTGTAGGGGGAGACAAAGAGCACAGCACACACTGCTTTCACTTTCACAGTGACTGCAAACAGTGTGACGAGCTCCCCGCAGCGCAGATCGGCTGAGGAACGGAGCACTCCATCTCTTATCCCCCTCCTAATCTAGGCATACAGGGGGCCCTTATGGGCCCCCTTCAGCATGGGGCCCGGGTGCCATGGCGACTCCTACGACCCCTATCCATCCGCCTCTGAATGTAACCATATTGCTACATTTAGAGACGCCTCTCTTCTCTTTAATACTCTGTTGTGACATGACACTACTACTTGTATATCAAGACATCCCTTGTTTATCAAGCCATTATAAAGTCATTATAAAAAAATTTTGCTTGTCTTGCAAAACACCCTCAGACCAAGTTACTCTCAATCCAAGGCTTTACTGTAAAAAGTTTTTCAAAACTTTTACCATTTCTACACTTTGGGGCTATCATACTTATACTTGCTACTCGCTACCTAGTGACTCACCAAGCTGAAACAAACATGTAGGTCAAGTTTCCCTTTCAGCATTTTATTTTGACACATACTAGTCTGTTTGTATTAATTGTTAGTGTACCACAGTATAGTAATTTTAAAAAAAGCTTGAGTACATAAACCTTGCTCTGACCCTGCACGTGCCAGTAATGGGAACTAGGATTTGATAAAAAGAGTAACATCTGTAGTCATGTGATATTTCAATAGTTTTTGCCTTTTGTTTACAGGTAACAGGGTGCCTACATAATGTGGACACTTTCTATTGATTTTTCAGCACTGTGGTCCTCTTTGGATCCAGAAGACAGTCTGTAGGCGATGACAACAGGACGAGGGGACTGTCTGGGACTGGCCAGCATAGGCTCAACTTCAGCAATGGACTCCTGGTCCTCTAGTGACAGACTTGGGTGGCAGACATAAATAGGTTTAAAAAGATGCATCAGGTAATGAAAAAAAAATGTTTGGCTTAGGGATGAACTTTAATTTTTAGGTTGCCATTTTGGGTGCAAATAGTACTTAACAGAGTGATTCTTCAAAACAGGTCATGCACAATAAATAAACTTACAATAACTGTCAGTTTGGTCAGCACTGCAGAATTTAATCTCTAAAGATTGGAAACATGGGTGGCCCCATCTGCTTTCTTTAATTGATTGAATCAATATCAATGATCTGTAGATTTCTCTTGTTTGGTCATCAGAGTATCCTGATGTGACAAGCTGTCTGGGTATTGAATTTGGGAAGCCTTTGGGAAAGAGGTTAATGAACTTAAATGCTTGCATACTGAATTAACCCAACAAAGAAATATATGAAGGGCCAAACTATGCAAACATACTTATGTATCTCAGATAGGAACCCATAATTATATAATGGGAACCTTATATCCCCTATGCTGTTACCTAATAAAAACAGCATTTAATTGTTCAGACTTCTGGGAGCACATACTGTATTAGTCTGCTGTAAACAATACAATGTTCCATTACTTTTTAGGATCTTGGACAGTGTGGCAACAGACTAGGGTAGTGTCACAAGACAGGTAAGTACTGGCCGCTTAAAGTCCCCGATGTACAGGGAACCATAATTTGCAAGTACACATTAACTTTAACCATGGTTCCTCATGAGTCTTGGATGGAAATAAACTAAAAATACGTAGAAATGGCACAGAGAACTATATTTAAAAATAATCCTTTATTGCATCTTCATAAAAGCAACAGCAAGCAATTCCGGGAAGAGTAAAGCACGTACCACTTTCAATATAGCAGCACTATTTCAGGTCTCTTATAAGTGGATGTGAATGAATTTATAAAGAAAAGCAAATAACAGTGTTGCCTTATACTGGAAAATCAAAGAATAAAAAGTAGACTACAGCAGAATTGAATTTCCTGGCAGGTGATGTGGCATCACCATTTCCAGGAAGGAACAGAGCAATACTGTAGGTATTAATTGGTGAAGTAGCCAAGAACACCCTTTGGAGCACTGTATGTCACAGGGATTACCGAGTACCTTGTTGCATGCAGTGTCTTTCACTTATATCAACTTCATCATGCCACCTTCCCATGTAGTACAAGCTTTATTCAGCACCTGTATTCATTTGAAGTTGTTACACCTGGGTATAGTTATTATGGATCAAGCTATGTACAGTGGATATAAAAAGTCTACACATCCCTGTTAAAATGTCAGGTTTCTGTGATTTTAAAAAATGAGACAAAGATAAATCATTTCAGACCTTTTTCCACCTTTAATGTGACCTATAAACTGTACAGCTCAGTTGAACAACAAACTGAAGTCTTTTAGGTGGAGGGAAGTAAAAATATAAAACTAAAATAATATGGTTGCATAAGTGTGCACACCCTTAAACTAATACTTTGTTGAAGCACCTTTTGATTTTATTACAGCACTCAGTCTTTTTGGGTATGAGTCTATCAGCATGGCACATCTTGACTTGGTAATATTTGCCCACTCCAAATCTGTCAGATTGCGAGGGCATCTCCTGTGTCAATCGGATTCAGGTCTGGGCTCTGGCTGGGACTTTCCAAAACCTTAATCTTCTTCTGGTAAAGCCATTCCTTTGTTGATTTGGATGTATGCTTTGGGTCGTTGTCATGCTGAAAGATGAAGTTCCTCTTCATGTTCAGCTTTCTAGAAGAAGCCTGAAGGTTTTGTGTCAATATTGACTGGTATTTGGAACTGTTCATAATTCCCTCTACCTTCACTAAGTCCACTGTTCCAGCTGAAGTAAAACAGCCCCAAAGAATGATGCTGCCACTACCAGGCGTCAAAGTGGGTATGGTGTTCTTTTGGTGATGTGTAGTGTTGTTTTTGCGCCAAACATATCTTTTGGAATCATGGCCAAAAAGTTCAACCTTGGTTTCTTCAGACCAGAATACATTTTCCCACACTCTTTTGGGAGACTTCAGATGTGTTTTTGCAAAATTTAGCCAGGCTTGAATGTTTTTCTTCTTGCCACTCTACCCCATAGCCCAGACATATGAAGAATACGGGAGATTGTTGTCACATGTACCGCACAGCCAGTACTTTCCAGATATTTCTGCAGCTCCTTTAATGTTGCTGTAGGCCTCTTGGCAGCCTCCCTGACTAGTTTTCTTCTCATCTTTTCATCAATTTTGGACATATTTTCTCCACTTGATGATGACTGTCTTCACTGTGTTCCATGGTATATCTAATGCCTTGGAAATTCTTTTTTACCCTTCTCCTGACTGATACCTTTTAACAATGAGATCCCTCTGATGCTTTGGAAGCTCTCTGCAGACCATAGCTTTTGCTGTAGGATGCGACTAAGAAAATGTCAGGAAAGACCTACTAGATCAGCTGAACTTTATTTGGGGGTAATCAGAGGCACTTTAAATGGTGGCAGGTGTGTACTGACTCCTATTTAACATGGGTTTGAATGTGATTGCTTCTGAACACAGCTATATCCCCAGTTATATTGCAAACTTATGCAACCACATTATTTTAGTTGTTTTCTTTTTACCCCCCCCCCCCCCCCACTAAAATATATCAGTTTGTTTTTCAATTAAGTTGTACAGTTTATAGCTCACATTAAAGGTGGAAAAAGTTCTGAAATTATTTATCTTTCTCTCGTTTTTTTACATCGCATAAACCTGACATTTTAACAGGGGTGTGTAGACTTTTTATATGTAGGTAACAATGGCTGTTGTTTTCCACAAATCACACAAATAAGTGGCTGTTCACATATATTGCCGTGATTGGCATTGGAATATCTGCACCGGAAGAACGACTGTCACTGCTAAGACACACAGAAAACAATTGTTTTCATTGTGCCTTGCTCATACTGCAATATAGCTGGAAACTGGTGCAGTGAGCAGTGATAAAATGCAGACATGCTACATTTTATTGTAGCGCATGGGAAAACACTTCATGTCACTGTACAGCAGTGCAACGCACCTCCTTGCTGTACAGTGACATGAATTAAATATCATTTGTGTACACTTCAAAGTCTGTACAAAAAAAGAGCTGTGTGATGCAGTAAAATGTGCATTACACCTCCTCTACAACTGGCTTACTGCAGCTGGATCAGAGCACTGCCCACCTACTAAGGTAGGCCACAGATGAACGCAGGAACCGAGATTCAAACCATGTATGGGCAGGCTGAATGTACCAAGTTGATTCATCGATCAACTTGGGTACAACCAGCCTGCTGGATTTGTATGCGATTATCACATCACTAGCAGCTGGTATAGCCACTAGCAATGATCACTGTGTCGCCCCTGTGAACTGGCCGGACCTGGCAGACAGTCCTTTTGAGTCAATGCTAGCCAAAAATCAAATATGTAATAACCTTTCGTATGCCAACATAAAAAAAAAAAAAAACAAAGAGTAGGTTAGTGGGGTAATTCAGAATAGTGGCATTAAAGTGAATCTATAGATAAAACATTTTTTTCTAGTTGTGATGGAGTGGGGAAGGGTAAAGTTTTACTGCTACCCAGAGCTCCATTAGAGAGATTTCTCCTAATTTTCTGTTAAGGTAAATCCATTTTAACAGACAGGAAGTGGGGGAAAATAAGCAACAGGGATACAATACAAAGGTATGAAGCATTCCATGTAACAGAGAGATATGGCATGCTATGTAATAGAGAGATATTATGCACTGTGTATACTGAAGAAGCATGAGGCACTGTGAATGAATGAATGAATGAATGAACTTTATTGCCAGGTATGTTCACACATACGAGGAATTTGTTTTCGTGACAGAAGCTCCACAGTGCAACAAAATGACAGTGACAGAACAAAAACACAAAATGGGATAAAAAATTTAAAAATTAAAAATTTTAAAATTATTTTAAAAAAATACAAATAGGTAGGTAACGAACGAAAAATATACAAATTGATAATGTATGGCAGTTATATTACAATGAACATTATTGTTTTTTTTTTTTTTCAATTGTTCATTAGATGGATTGCCTGAGGGAAGAAACTTTTCCTGTGTCTGGTCATTCTGGTGCTCAGTGCTCTGTAGCGTCGACCAGATGGCAACAGTTCAAAGAGGGAGTGTGCTGGATGTGAGGGGTCCAGGGTGATTTTACCGGCCCTTTTGCTCACTCTGGATAGATACAGTTCTTGAATAGACGGGAGGGTTGAACCGATGATTCGCTCGGCAGTCCGGACTACCCTCTGTAGTCTTCTGAGGTCAGAAGCTGAGCTGAACCAGACAGTTACTGAAGTGCAAAGGATGGATTCGATGATGGTGGAGTAGAACTGTTTCAGCAGCTCCTGTGGCAGGTTAAACTTCCTCAGCTGGCGAAGGAAGTACAACCTCTGTTGGGCCTTTTTCACAATGGAGTCAATGTGAATGTCCCACTTCAGGTCCTGAGAGATAGTGGTGCCCAGGAACCTGAATGACTCCACTGCAGTCACAGTGCTGTTCATGATGGTGAGTGGGGGGAGTGCAGGGGGGTTTCTCCTGAAGTCCACGATCATCTCCACTGTTTTGAGTGTGTTAAGCTCCAGGTTGTTAAGAGTGCACCAGACAGCCAGCTCTTTAACCTCCTGTCTGTAAGCAGACTCGTCACCATCCTGAATGAGGCCGATGAGTGTGGTGTCATCTGCAAACTTCAGGAGCTTGACAGAGGGGTCCTTAGATGTGCAATCGTTGGTGTACAGGGAGAAGAGCAGTGGGGAGAGAACACAGCCCTGAGGAGCTCCGGTGCTGATTATACGGGTGCTGGATGTGTATTTTCCCAGCCTCACTAGCTGCTGCCTGTCTGTCAGGAAGCTGTTGATCCACTGACAGACGGAGGTGGGCACAGAGAGCTGAGTTAATTTGGACAGAAGAAGGTTTGGGATGATCGTGTTAAAGGCCGAGCTGAAGTCCACAAACAGGATCCTCACATAATTCCCTGGTCTGTCTAGGTGTTGCAGAACATAATGCAGTCCAATGTTTACTGCATCGTCCACAGACCTGTTTGCTCTGTAGGCAAACTGAAGAGGATCCAGCAAGGGTCCAGTGATGTCCTTCAGGTGGGCCAGCAACAGTTTTTCAAATGACTTCATGACTACGGATGTTAAAGCCACAGGCCTGTAGTCATTTAGTCCTGTAATTTTGGATTTCTTTGGGATGGGGATGATGGTGGAGCGTTTGAAGCATGAAGGGACTTCGCACAGCTCCAGCGATCTGTTGAAGATCTTTGTGAAGATGGGGGCCAGCTGGTCAGCACAGAATTTCAGACAGGCTGGTGTAACACAATCTGGGCCTGGTGCTTTTTTCCTTTTCTGCTTCCGTAAGACCTGGCGCACCGAATCCTCGCTGATCTGAATTGCAGGTGTGGGGGAGAAGGGGGATGCAGGAGGTGTGAATGATGAGAGCACTTGATTGTGTTCAGGGCGGGTTGCAGGAGTTGTGAATGGTGTGAATGGTTGTGTGGGGAGGCGTTCAGGACAGGTGATGGGTGTTATTTCAAACCTGCAGTAAAACTCATTCAGATCGTCTGCCAGTTGTTGATTCTCCACAATGCTGGGGGGTGGTGTCTTGTAATTGGTGATCTTCTTTAGACTTTTCCACACTGATGCGGAGTCGTTCGAAGTAAACTGAGTCCTTATTTTACCAGAATAATTCCTCTTTGCCACTTTGATCTCCTTTTCCAGTGTGTATTTAGCCTGTTTATACAAACCATTGTCCCCCTTCATGTAAGCATCTTCTTTGGCCTGACGGAGCCGTCTGAGTTTTGCAGTGAACCACGGTTTATCATTGCTGTAATTTAGATGAGTCCTGGTAGGAATGCATATATCCTCACAGAAACTGATATATGATGTTACGGTCTCTGTCAGTTCATCCAGATCGGTGGCAGCAGCTTCAAAAATACTCCAGTCAGTGAGGTCAAAACAAGATTGTAAGTCCTGCTCTGCTTCATTAGTCCATCTTTTTACAGTCCTTAATACAGGTTTAGCTGATTTTAGTTTCTGCCTGTAGGTCGGTATAAGATGAACCAGAAGGTGATCCGAACGTCCCAAAGCTGCTCGTGGCACAGAGTGATATGCATCCTTTATTGTGGTGTAACAGTAATCCAATATATTACTGTCTCTTGTGGGACATGTAACATGCTGTCTGTATTTTGGCAATTCATGGGAGAGATTGGCTTTATTAACTGCCTCAGGACCGCCCACCGTCAAATGACGGCGGAGCGGTCCTGCTCTCCCAGCGGGTGGACGTCATATGACGTCCTCCCTTTAAGCCGGGATTGCGCGCGATCGGGCGCGCGCATCCCGGCTCTGTCGGTGTCGGCGTGTCCCCAGGACACGCCGCTTCACCGACATGGGTGAACAGCCATTGGTTATGGCTGTTCACCACGTGATCGGCTGTGACGAAGTCACAGCTGATCACAAACGGCACGCCCGCCGTTCGCACGGCGCGTGCGCGTGATCGGGAGCGCGCTGCGCGTGCGTGTCGGTGGCGGCGTGTTCCTGGGGAACACTGCCTGTCACCGACACAGGTATCAGCCGGCCGGCGGCTGATACCTTGTGATCGGCTGTGATCTACTTCACAGCCGATCACATACAGTGTAAAC
>BLSH010333321.1:2014180-2029133 GCA_018402905.1 Glandirana rugosa | reverse complement strand
ATAAAAGTCCTAACTCGTAAGATATCGTAATTTTGTGATTTGTGATTTTTCTTTCCACGACAGATAACATTACTCATTCTAAAAAACGAAATTAAAGTCTTACCGTGACCTTTGTTCTCTCCATTATAGACCGACGGACGACTCTCGTCGTTGTAGGTAAACGAGGTGACAAAAACTTCGAAAGAGTACCTTTGAAATAAATTTCACCTCAAGGTAGGTTTTCACCTATGCGAAATTGGTGAATTCCTGGCCTTCCTAAAGGTCGAAATCCTGGCCTCGGGAAAAACGCTAAGCCGTGACGCAGCGAAATTGACTGTTAACGCGCCAGCACGCTAACGTCGCACGACCGCGCAATTGTCAGTTAAAGCGACGCAGTGCCGAATCGCAAAAAGGGCTCCGGTCCTAAAGCTGGAAATCCTTCCGGTCCTTAAGTGGTTAAAGCGTATCCACTTTTGGATGGAACTCCACTTTAAATAAAGTTTCCATGAGAAAGCTTCAAAAACAGTGGAGCAAATGGATGTTGCTGCTCTCAGCAGGCAGCCAGATATTACCTCTCTTGTTTCCAGTGCCATTCTGAAATTAAAGCAAAAAATCTTACTCATTACAATAGACAGCACCTTTCTTTTTAGTGTTTAGTGTTTTAATGCTATAGAATGCTCAATCCTGAAAATAGCAATATCTTAAAAAATATCTCCGATGTTTCTTTGGTGATCACATTAACTGTGATATTTTGTGCAGAATGCATTGACTAATCAAACACCACTCTATTATAATAGCATTTTATTCTTTCCATTCTGCAGCTGTCAATAAAATTCATCATACTTCTGTTCCCAATGCACATCAGTCCTGTCCTGTAACACTTCTGGTACATAGACATACAAGATTCTCTGGAGATGCTTTACACTGGATCATTTAAAAAAAAAAGTTTAAATTGCCTTTCTTTTACTCCCAATGGATCTCTGTAAAGTTGTGATGCCAAAGCCCCTTTCCAGGCGTGTAGTATTAATGGCTTATTGATCAGGTAGAATTTGGAGAGTGAAGAAAGACCCACTGACCTCTAGCTGTGTCTGGACTAAGAGCCTCACGTAACATTATAAGAAGAGTGATGTTAACATGGTGTCTGACAGACCGATGCCCACAGAGCTGCATGTCCCTTGTCAAAACACGCAATGCCTGGCATGTGTCCCTGAGGGAGTATGGGGGTGAGGGAGGGTGCGTACCTACACTGACAGTAGGCAAGAAGTGACACAATCATAATGCATTTGCAGAGAGATGTAGCAAAGAATCTTTGAGGAGGAAACATGAACTTTCAGGATTCAAAATAATTAACGGGCAAACGAAGAGCATCGTTTCCAACAAAGGGCAATTACTTATTTCTGTAAAGTCTTAATTCTTCCTTAACTGAAAGTTTAATCTTAGTTTTTTTCCATTACATTAACAGTAAATGGAACCTGGAGCACTCAGGCTTTCACAGACAGAAACAGAACTTGCAACACCTATGCAGGGTTTATAGATTTAATGAAATTCTCTAAAACAAGCATATTCAGTTCATTTAATGAAAGTCAGTAAACAGCATGGTTTCCATTTTCAGCAATATATTCACTTGTTATGTGCTGAATTGAAATCTTGAGGAATATTATCCCGGGCCTCTCTCACTTCTTCAGTAAATTGAGTATATTATTTATTCTCGGTAATGTCTCTGCTAATGCAACCTTGTTGGCCAGTCTTTTGTCTTAGTTCTGCCAAATGTTTGTCTTATGCTATCTGCATTTGTCTCTTTGTAAAAAAAATACTGTTTACTGTAGTTTATAGTTGCTTTTTAGTTTTTTTGACAAAAGGGTTTACCACTCTGTTGACATACTATTTGGTCATCATAGTGAGTTTAGGTACAACCACTGAAGAATTGTTCTCACGATTCATGGATCACCAAAACATCACTTCAGGAATAAGAGCTTTGCACCTGAAACTCCATTTCTCTTATCTTCTATGATGTCTTTGTTTGGATTTACCTAGACATAGCCAATTAACACAACTCTTTGCCATTGCCTGCCTACAGGGCCGGTGCAAGGATTTTTGTCTACACAGGCGAAGGTGCATTTTGGTGCCCCCCCCGCATTCCTTCCAACTTTGGAATTTCAGAATGAGGGACACTTGAGGGAGGAAGTGACCTGCGGCGCACGTAGCTCTCACCCAATTCCCACTCTCCAAATCTCCCCAGCACAAATCCTCTTTCCCCTCAATCCTCCTTCTCAGCACAACAAATCCCCCTAAAGTTTTTCTCCCAGCAAAAAAATCCCCCAAATCCAGTCCCTCTTCTAGCACAGATCTTCCTCCCAGTGTAAATCTTTTCCCCATTTATATCACAAATTTTCTCCTCCAAATCCCCCTCCCAGCACAAATCTTACACCCCCTAAATATCCCCTCCCAACACAAATCCTTGTCCCAGCACAAATACATCATCCCCAAATCCCCTCCCAGTACAAATCCTCCCCACTTCTAATGCAAATAATTTATTAATACTTCCCAACTGTCCTGCTTTTTGTAGGACCTTCCTGAGATAAGAACAAAAGCCCACAAATGCAGACTAAGGACTAGTTCACACCAACACACAGTGCAGGAAACCTGCGTTCTGCGTGCGCTTCCTGCACCGCATTCAAAACGCACTGCAGTTGCGATCTGCCCTGGGTATCAATGTTAACTTAACCCCTTCATGCCTAAGCTTTTTTTTGACATTTGTTGCTTACAAGTTAAAATCCGTATTTTTGGGCTGAAATTGCACTGCACCTGGAACGCATGTGAATCACACAGGAACGCCTAGTGTGTTCCTGTGCGATTCACGATGTGAACTGGCCCTGAGTCCTGAAGCTCATTGTCAAAAAAAACTTCTACTAACTTGCCTGGCA
The DNA here is from genome assembly GCA_018402905.1 of Glandirana rugosa. Classification (NCBI taxonomy): domain Eukaryota; kingdom Metazoa; phylum Chordata; class Amphibia; order Anura; family Ranidae; genus Glandirana; species Glandirana rugosa. The sequence goes on along the minus strand of BLSH010333321.1, from coordinate 2,026,230 downwards.
GGGGGCACTAATGTGGGCACCAGGGTTCTTGCTCTGCATTTCTAGTGGGGTGCCCAGGGTCCCAGATACCTTGTTTTTCCCCTTTGTAGAAGCCAGCATCTCTGAGGGGAGGAGGGGGGCTAAGAGGATACTGTATGTCCTAGGGGGTGCTTCAGAAGGAGAGAGAACTTGTGCAGATTTAATATCCATCCCCCCTCCTTGCACAAATTCCCTAGGACACACAGTGTCCTCTTAGCCCCCCTCCTCTCAGTCACTGCAAGAATTTCCAGCTTCCTCCCCCCCCTTCCCTCGCTAGTAATATCTTTATTGCTTGTAAAACAGACCTCAGGCTCAGCCCAGCGTGGAGCAGCCATGCTCTGCGATGTCTCTCCTCCTCGGCTGTCTGTGTACAGGAATACATTACAGCCGAGGAGGAGGAGACTCTGTGAAAGGCAGCCGATGGGCGGGGAGAGATGCCGGGACACTGTGCACTGTGTGCAAAGCGGAGATTGCAGGCAGCGTGTGGGACACCAAACACCCCTCACAAGCTGTGGGGCGGCTGTCACTGGTGCCCACACTAGTGCGCTTCTACTGGGCAAGTGTCTGGAGGCTGAGCCAAGTGCCGCTCTGCTCCAGTATTCCCCGGGACTCCAGGACTAATTCAGGAGGTGGGGGGAATTTACCGCCCCCACCACCCTGGCGCCCTCAGGCGGCTGGCTGACTCGCCTTATGGTGGCGCCGGCCCTGCCTGCCTAGTTCACTTCCTGGAGGAGGCAGTTCCATATTTTTACTGCTCCAACTGTAAAGAACCCTTTCCTCAATTTAAGGTTAAACCTCCCTTTTCTAACATCAAATTATGGCCCTCTTCAGGGACCTTAGAAAAAACTATTTATTACAGTTACTGAAGTCACATTTGATATATCTGTACATTGTAAATACATCCCCTTTTAAGTGCCTCTCCTCCAGAGTAGATAACAGTAATCTATGTAATTGATTCTTATAGCTGTGACTCTTCATCCCCTTTATTCATATTGTTGCCCTTCACTTTCTAATTCAACATCTTTCGTGAAGGTTGTTGACTAAAAAAACTAAACTGCACATCCAAGATCAGGCCAAACCAGTGTTTTGAATGGGGTAGAATTAGTTATTTATCTGTGGAATGTATGTCTTTTTAATGCTTGACAGTGTTTTGCTAGCTTTGTTAGCTACAGCTTGACATTGGATGCAAGTGGGGCGGCACAGTGGTGTAGTGAGTAGCAAAAGGGTCACTGGTTTGAATGCCAAACACTACACTACCTGCCTGGAGTTTGCATGTTCTCCTTGTGCCTGCTTGGGTTTCCTTTGGGTCCTCTGGTTTCCTCCCACACTCCAAAAACATGCTAGTAGGTTGCTTCCTGTCTAAATTGACCCTAGTATGTATATGTATGCATGTGAGTTAGGGACCTTAGATTGTAAGCTCCTTAGGGTAGGGACTGATGTGAATGTACAATGTATATGTAAAAGCGCTGCGTAAATTGACTGCGCTATATAAGTACCTGAAATAAATAAAAATAAAAGTCTGTGATCTACAAGGCACCCCCAGACCCCTTTCCATCACTTCTTCCCCTGGGGGAGCCCCTCAGTATGTGTATTTTTTGCACTCAGGTGCGTAACTTTACACTTCTCAATATTGAATCTCATCTGACAAAAAGTGTAGCGCTGCACCTCCTTAATGGTTAGGCAATCTGCTGGGACCTGTGACATGTCCCAGAAGATTGCAGGGAGGGAGGGGGAGAGGAGAATTAGGTAACCCGAGCGGAAGTTGGAGCGGGTACCTGTCAAAACTATTTTTATGTGAGATTATTCCAAAAAAGTACGGGTATTTTGTAAATATTTAAATTTATTTTAGAATAACTTTACCAGTAAAAGACAATGGATGATTTTTCCAACTTTTACATACACCTATTTGATTAACAAGGACTAGATTTAGCATAAGGTAGTCTTATACGTAGTCAGTGACCCAAGTCCCTAGGCATTTTAATGTATTCACCCTCTAAAACAGACTTTAGGATATGTAGGTAGTTCTGCAAGCAAGGTTAGTTGTGGATAGTTGAGTCTTGCTTCAATTATCTTTTAACCTGAAATGATCCAAGAGATGGTTAAAGAATCCTCAGTGCTTTTGTAGCACTGTCCCCGTAGGGCTTGCTGAGTGTTCACTTCTTAGGCCTCCCTCTGATTACCTGCAGCTGGTTGCTAGGGGTTTTACATCTTGGTTGCTAGGGGTTTCCACTTTGTCCCACTGTCAGAGAAGATCAGTGCTTTCTGTGCTCTTTGGCTGCCGGTGCGCACGCCCGTGAAACGGTGCTAAACAGCGTTACTTAAGCTTCCTGTGCCCTGCAGCCAGTGCTGTCTGATCTACAGCGTTTAGTGTGTGTTCCCGAGCAACCTGCGATCTGCTTCCTGTGCCCTGCAGTCAGTGCTGTCTGATCTACAGCGTTTAGTGTGTGTTCCCGAGCAACCTGCGATCTGCTTATCTGTTCCTGTGACCCGGCTTGCCTTGACCCTGCTGATTTCTGCCTGCACCGATGCCCGGGCTGCCTATGACCACCCTCCTGCCTGATCCTTTTGTACCTCTGTTGCCTGCCCGTTGACGACCCTTCCTGGACCTGACCACCCATCAGCCTGCTCCTTCTGTACCGTACCGCCAGCCCGTTCATGACCCGGCCTGTACGACCACGCTTCAGTTGCACGAGTGCACCAATGGACTTCCTACCATCACCAGTGACCCAGTCCGACCCTCATGCCACCCTGCACTCCTGAGCCACCTATCTGCTCTACCAGGGGCTCCCGAGTCAGGGTAGTAAGGGAGGTTGCCTACTGCATAAGTGAGACTCGTCCACCAGGTACGTGACACCCGCCCTTACTCACGCTTGCTTGTTACTCAATGACCAGGCCAGGGTATTTGTATTTTTGTATTTTATTTTGGAACTTGGACGGGAGAAGGGATTAGTGGAATGCTATAACTTGAACTATTCACAAAACAACTCTCACTTGGCCTCACGGGATTATTTGTGGAAGCAGTTACACTGCTTTAACCATACAGCCACATGTATGAAGGAATTAAGCCTTCTTGCTTTCACTAGCAGCAGACTTTATACACTATCTTATCTTCAGAATACTCCCTACTGACACCCGTCCACTGACTCTTTTAGCTGAAGGGGTGGCCATCACTTGACATGCCCAAAGAGACAGATCTGTACTTACAGTAGGCAGAATCAGATCCTTCCGGGTGTTCCCCTTCCAGTCAGCTCTGCAGGACCTCTGGGTTCAGCTTCTCTCTCTCTAGGTTCTTGGGTCGACCACCCAAGGCTGCAGGACCGCTTCCACAGAGGAGAGGGCAGCCGCCCCCTCCATCCTGGACTCTGCTCCCTGACTCAACTAACTCTGAGCACATGTGCCCTGGGCTTTTATACAGTATCCCAACATGCAATTCAGCACTTTTCCTCTGCCTATAGCCAGTACTGTAACAAAGCCTGTGTACTCACTTGCCAGGTCCCCTTCCACTGTCTAATACGCCTCCCTATTGGACCAGTGTGGGACAGTCTGACAAGCTGAGCTGCACCTGAGCACAATGAGCAGACCTAACCAATAGATCCTCCTCCCTGGTAGGCAGAGAGCACTCAAAGTTTTATCTGGCCATCTTCCTGGTAAGCAGAACGACCAAAAACTGTACTCTATCTTCTAGCACCTACCTAGGAGGGTGCTACACTTTTAGAATTGAGGACTCTACAATTTATAAGTACAACAGAATACCATCTGCTTACAGGGATACCCTCTGCTCCAACTTGCTAATGCTAGAGACACACCTAAGGGCAGCAGTAACTGACTCCATTGCTACCACAGAAAAAAAAAAGAAAAGGGAGAAAGTACACCCCTATTGTGTGCCTTTGTGTAAAGGACATTTCAGGAAGAGATTACCTCCCATTTTTATTTAGAATTTTTTTTAGAAGCAGTTATTGTAAGTCATTGTAAAGCCACTATGTGACTTTACATGTATCCCTTCCGGGCATACTGCCATCCCCTACAGTGGGTTTGTTTTATAAAAATGAAAAGGCTAAATACCTTTTGTCACACTGCAGCTGTGTGGCCACAGGATCTCAACCTATGGAGAGAAGCGGGAGGGGTTGAGATTCCCCTGTGACATAAGCTGGCCAGCAGAGAGGGATCTCGGCCCCTCCCGCTTCTCTCCATAAATTGTGGCTGGCCAGCAGAGGTGGATCATGTGACACGCAAAGCTGCGGTGTGACAAAATGTATTTAGCCTTTTCATTTTCAAAAAACAAACCCACTGTAGTGGATGGCAGCATGCCCCAGAGGGGATACTTGCATATTAGCTGCATTATGCATCTTAATAGCAGCGGGAGGGGTGGTAGGAGAGCCGCTCTCATAATTACAGGGAGGGAGGGGGTGAGGTGAGAGACTGGTGATCAGCAGATGATGGAGGCACGTAAATTGTCCACGGTAATCAGGGCTCAGCAGCCATGATTATCATGGTCAGCAGAGGTAGGGGGACATAGGAACTGACAGGATCAACCAGGTTTTTTACAAGTTAGGAAAGGAAAAATGACATAGCACAAGCACGGTGCTATACAGCATGCCTTAAAGGAACAGGATTTTAGTTTTTTTTTAGGGTTATAACCACTTTAATTCTTTAAACAAAATTGGTAACTGTCAAGTAGATGGACAGCAAATAATCCACTATATCAAATCGTGAGTCAAATGCCTTTTCTAAGTGTAGGGAGACATCTTCTTTATTACCTGGGTTAGAATAGGGTATGTAGATGTTTGTTAGACTGGATTCACACCTATGCAAATTGGATGTGGCTTACAATGCATCCAATTTGCAGGACATTTAAAAACATGTTGATTTCAATGTGCGTGCCACCCGCACTCTGCATTGCACAGAAAACAGTGCGGTGCGAATTGCAGGCACATGATCTTCAATGAGAATGCAACTGATTCGCAGATGAGTTCTGTTTTGAACAGGGATTCTCTCCCCTGCTCACTACACCCCCCCCCCCCCAGGTCAGCTGATCAGAGCAGCTAGAATGGAAAAGAACTGCTGAACAGCTGCTTTATCTCTTCGCAGGGAAAACAGCTGGAATTCGCACCAGACTGGTGTGAATCCAGCCTAAAGCTTTCTAAGGTCTTATTAAACTCAACGCCCAAATGATCACTTGTTGTTTAACAAGAAGAGGGCTTGGGCCAAGCCTAAGGACTAAAATCCTGGTAAAAAATTTTGACATCTGCATTTAGCAGAGAAAAGGGTCCATATGACATTAATGATGACATTAATAGTGGTTCTGGGGAGGAAGTTGAAGCCTTATGGGTAGAGCTACAAAGGGAAGACAAGGGGAAAGTATTACTGGGAATATGCTATAGACCCCCTAATCAGAGGGAGGAGGGGGAGGCAGACCTCCTATCACAATTTGGAATAACGGCTAGGATGGGAAGTGTTATTATAATGGGGGATTTTAATTATCCAGATATTGACTGGGAGGAAGGTACTGCACGTTCAGCTAAGTCTCGCCATTTCCTAAATGTCCTGCAGGACAATTTCATGGGTCAGATGGTAAATGTACCAACAAGAGAAGAAGCATTATTGGACCTTTTGATTACCAACAACACAGACCTGATCACAGACGTGGAAGTAAGGGGCAATCTAGGAAATAGCGATCACAGGACAATTCGTTTTAGCATAAATTACACAAATAGGAAACGCAAGGGGAATACAAAGACATTGAATTTTAAAAGAGCCAACTTCCAGAAACTACGCTCATTGCTGGAAGATGTTAACTGGGATAAAATTCTAGGAACAATGAATGCGGAGGAAAAATGTGAGTGTTTCAAGAACACACTAAACAAAGGTATTAGCCAGTGTATCCCAACAGGAAATAAAATTAAAAGAGCTAATCAAAGACCAGGATGGCTTAATGCCGACATAAAGGCACACATTAAAGCAAAAAATAAGGCCTTCAAAAAATACAAGGAGGAGGGATCTCAGTCAGATTTTCAGTACTACAAAACACGCAATAAGGAATGCAAAGGGGCAATCAGAGCAGCTAAGATTGAACATGAAAGACACATAGCTGAGGAAAGTAAAAAGAATCCCAAAAAAATCTTTAAGCATATAAATAGTAAGAGAGGGCGGTCAGATCATATTGGCCCAATAAAGAATGATGAAGGTATTTTGGTTACAGAGGATTGAGAAATGGCAAAGGTGTTGAACTCATTTTTCTCCTCAGTATTCACAAAGGAAACGTGGGGATCAATTATTCAGAACTACAATGCTGGTCCTCATGACATCACAGGAAGCACCCTTGTGGCTGACCGAGGGTGAAATCAGGAATAGGCTTGAAAAACTGAACACCCGAGGGTCCTTAAGGAACTTAGCCAAGTTATTGCCAGACCCTTGTACCTAATCTTTAAGAGCAGTTTTCTGACTGGTATGATACCAGCTGACTGGAGGAAAGCCAATGTGGTACCAATACATAAAAAAGGACCAAGATATATCCCTGGGAATTACAGACCAGTTAGCTTAACATCAATAATTTGCAAGCTCTTGGAGCGAACAATAAGGGATTATATACAAGATTATTGTAACGAGAACGGTATCATTAGCCGTAATCAACATGGTTTAATGAAGAATCGCTCTTGCCAAACCAATCTATTAACCTTCTATGAGGAGGTGAGCTGCCACCTAGATAAAGGAAGGCCTGTAGACGTGGTGTACCTGGATTTTGCAAAAGCATTTGATACAGTTCCCCATAAACGTTTGCTGTACAAACTAAGATCCCTCAACATGGATCAAGGGGTGAGTACCTGGATTGAAAACTGGCTGCAGGGGAGAGTCCAGAGGGTGGTGATAAATGGGGAGTACTCAGAATGGTCTGGTGTAGAAAGTGGGGTTCCCCAAGGTTCTGTCCTGGGACCAATCCTTTTCAATTTATTCATAAATGATTTGGAGGACGGGGTGAAGAGCTCAATCTCAATATTTGCGGATGATACCAAGATAAGCAGGGCAATAAACTCTCCACAGGATGTGGAAACCTTGCAAGAAGATCTGAACAAATTAATGGGGTGGGCAGACAAATGGCAAATGAGATTTAACGTAGAAAAATGTAAGATAATGCATTTGGGTACCAAGAACAAGAAAGCAAACTACTCACTAGGGGGAGAGCCCCTGGGGGAAACTAGGATGGAAAAAGACCTAGGGGTCCTAGTAGAGAACAGGCTCAGCAGTGGCATGCAATGCCAAGCTGCTGCAAGCAAAGCCAACAAAGTGTTGGCATGCATCAAGAAAGGGATTAACTTCAGGGATAAATCAATAATTCTCCCACTATACAAGTCTCTGGTGAGGCCACATCTGGAGTATGCCGTCCAGTTCTGGGCACCAGTCCTCAGGAAGGATGTCCAGGTATTGGATAGGGTTCAGAGAAGGGCCACAAAGCTAATTAAGGGATTGGAGGATCTCAGTTATGGGGAAAGATTACAAGCACTGAACTTATTCTCTCTTGAGAAAAGACGCTTGAGAGGGGATATGATTTTAATGTACAAATACTGTACTGGTGACCCCACTATAGGGACAAACTATTCAGTGCAAGGGAGTACACAAAGACACGCAGCCATTCACTAAGAATAGAGGAAAGGCGGTTTAACCTTAAAATGCGTAGAGGTTTCTTTACAGTAAGAGCAGTGAGAATGTGAAATTCTCTTCCACAAGCAGTGGTCTCTGCCGGGAGTATAGATACATTCAAAAAACTACTAGATGCACACCTAAGGGACCAAAGCATTGAGGGATATACAATGCAATACTGACATGAAAGCACACACATAGGTTGGACTTGATGGACTTGTGTCTTTTTTCAACCTCACTAACTATGTAACTATGTAGAAAATATGTTAAAACCGTTAGTCATGAACACTGCGGGTTTCCTGCAAGACACCACTGATTTTCTTAACAAGCTCAACAATATACAACAATTACCACCTAATACACTTCTAGCCACTATGGATGTAGAATCTCTGTACAATAACATCCCTCACAAGGATGGGTTGGCTGCATGTCACAGATTTTTATCATCCTCACCAAACGACAAATACACTGCTGAGGATGTTACACAACTCATCAAATTCATTCTTACACACAACTACTTCACTTTCATCAATATCATCTATCTCCAGTGTATGGGTACTGCTATGGGAAGTAAAATGGCACCCCAATATGCAAACTTATTTATGGCTGACCTGGAGGAAAAATTCCTGAACAGCATACAACATAAGCCATACAGATATTATCGCTATATTGATGATATCTTTATGATATGGACTGAAGGTGAAGAAAATCTAAAACAGTTTTGCTCATTGATCAACACTTTTCACCCATCTATCAAACTAAAAATGGATTATTCAAACATGCATATCAACTACCTGAACACTACAGTATACATCAGGAATGACAAGCTTCACACTTCGATCTACAGAAAACCGACTGACAGATGCAGCTATCTCCATAGTTCCAGTTTTCACCCCCAACACACTAAACGGGCCATCATACACAGCCAGGCCATCAGATACCACTGAATATGTTCAGACCCAGAGGACAGAGATAAACATTTCAGAACACTGGCAGACTCCTTCCATAAGAAAGGATACTAAGACAGAACTATCAACAACAGCATAAATACGGCCTTGAAAACCCGAAGAGAAAATCTCATTCAATACAAAAAGAAAAAAACAAACAATCATGTCCCTCTAGTCACCACATACAGCCCTAGAACTAGAAGGGAGAAAAAAAGAAAATCGTAGATTTACAACCCATTATAACAGAAGATGAAACTCTGAAAGAAATATTCCAACAACCCCCAATATTGGCTTTCAGACAACCACCCAATCTCAGACAAAAACTAATCAGCAGGAAACTTCACTCTAATTATAAAGTCACAAATAATTGAAGCAAACCCTTCAATAAAAAACACTGCAAACTGTGCAACCAGATCAATCAATCTAGAAGTGTCGCACACACAAATGGGGCCTTCAATATCATGGGATCATACAGCTGTAACTCTAGTAATGTGGTGTATCTCATTCAATGCAATAGGTGCAGCAAAGGATCTTATGTTGGGGAAACAGGACAGAAATTGCAAACAAGGATGAATTTACACCGACATTCCATCAAGAATCATAAAGAAGATGATTTCTGCACACCAGTGGGACATCATTTTTTACAACTGGACCACACTATTGAAGAACTCAATGTTTTAGTTCTTAAAGGGAATTTCAGAACTATCCAGGAAAGGAAAACATTTGAACTAAGAATGATTCTTCTTTTTCACACGAAAAATAACGGTTTAAACTTAAATATAGTTTTTCTTTCTCCTTATTCTTAAGTTTTACGACCCCCTCTGTGACTGTCATCCCCCACCTCCCCAGCCTATAGCTCTCTCTCTGCCTTATCTCAACAACTCTGCTGCCAGCTTTATTACCATGCCTTATACATTGATTTGTGTTTGTTTATTTTTCCTTTTTTTTTCTTTTCCCTCAGAGATTTTTTTCTTTCTTTTTTTCTCTTCTTTTTTTAACATTCGGCTAAAAAGATTGTAAATCAGTACTGCTTGGACCTTGAAGAAGGGGAAACACCCTGAAAGCTTGTCCTGAAAAATTGTATGTTAATGCAAATAAAAAAAGTATCACGGACAGTACTCAATTTTCTCTACCAGAAAGGGAAATATTAGGGAGATTTCTGCACAAGTCCAAAGTGTATGACAATTGATGTGCTCACCACCAACAGTGTACGAGATCAGCTACTGCAGTGAATGAACTGCTTTAAAGAATTGATATAACATTGCAGTTTTTTAATACATTACATAGACCCCATGGCATTGATACTTTTCCTTAGAGATCCCATCAGGGTCTGAGATCTTGTTTAATCTGGATCCAGAAAACTACCAACTCATGAAGGAAAAGTATTCGGTAGAAGGTTATTCATTAACTGCTGCTGCCAAAAAAGTTATTTTGTCAAGCATATTTCCCTGGGTCTACATGGTACAACTGGAGCTGTTTTCCAATTTGTAAAAGCTTAAAATATGTCTCTGTGTAACAATAGATCTGGTTTTCCATATGGCAAATTCCATATCACAAATCAGGTCTAGTCTGGTTGTTAGGGGTTCTGACTATCTTAATCAAGGATCTGTAGTCCTTTCTCATGGCGGCTTTACAGTGTACTTTTACTGTGATTTTCATAAGAAAGTAATCCAAGAGTCTACTTGGGAGATATCTAAATTTTGCTATGTCTTATAAAAACTGGATATTACCAAATACCGGGTCTTATTTAAAAGAGGATGTCCGAGTAGTAGAAAGACATGATTACTGTTTAATGTTAGGGTGTTCCATTGCCAAAGTAAATCTGGCCATGTCAGCCCAGCGAATAAGGTCCATCAATGGTATTATTATTATTGAGTTTAAAGCAGAGCCCCCCCCCAACAATTAAAAGTCAGCAGATACAAATACTGTAGCTGCCGACTTTTAATATTAGGACACTTACCTGTTACCTTACGACATCCCAGGCGATTTTTCAACACCCTGAAATGTGCCAAATATGGCAGCGGAGGGGGGGGAGAAGCAAGCAAGCCGAGCTTCCCCTTTTGGGTGGAGCTCCGCTTTAAGCTATCATCTTCATAGTCTAAAATAGCATTAACATCTCCACCAAATATAACTGGAAAGTATGGGACTAATTTATCATACCTTGCAGTGGAGGCTCGTACATAAGGGCTCCTGGGGCAGTGCCCCACCAATCTTTGTTGCAGGAAAACAATAAATAAATACATGAAAATAAACAATATAATCATTTATTCTGTTGAGTTTCCTTCCCTGATTGTTTACCTCTCTCTGTGCTATTTGTTTTCTGCCTAGCAACGGGGCGTCTGTCCGAAAATTCATTTAAAACTGCATTCAGAACACTTAGTAAACAGCTTCTCCACCTTTATTGGTTGTTTTACTTTCTTCCATTGTTCTAATAACAGCTCAAAAGGACGAGTCAGAAAAACGACCTGGCCCGCCTATTGAGCCCCTGATTTGCTCCCTGCACCAGAGGGTGGAGATCTTCCAAGTGGAAGGGAGGAAAGTGTGAGGCTGGGAGGAGGAGCTCACTGTACAGCAGCCAGTGATGAGCGGAGGGAGGAGATACACAGTCAGCACAGCCCAAAATACCAGCTCCACACACACCTGAAGCTTTATGCAAATATAGCAGTAGGATGGTGGCCACAGAGTTGTCTCAGTGATGATGTCATCAGAAGGCGCAGGCTATGAGTGTGTACATGTGATATTAGAACTGCACTGCACTTTCTGCTAAAGATTGTTCATTGGGACCAGGTACCTTTACACAGGAAGGTGAGGAGATGACAAGCTTGTGTGCTTTGCTGATATCTTATCAGTGTACAGCAAGGACTGATAGCAGGCAGAATGCATCAGGGTAAACTTGTCCTGTTTGGTGGGTGTTCTGAATGGAAAATATTGACCTGTGAGTAGCACAACTGGATGGAGAACAGCAGATAGAAGATGTGGCTCTGTCTGTCTGTATCTGAGAACCAAACACTAATTACTGTGTATGTGTCTCCCATCCTGTACTAGAGCTGCCAGTGCATGTTGGAAGTTGTACTCCTATAGCCTGAAATACATAATTGTTCCTGTTAGGGATTGTAGTCTATATGACTGCTGAGGGTGGCTTTCCAGGGCACAGCTGCATGTAGGAGCACATAGGCAACTGATTTACAATTCACCACAATGTAATGCTGCATTCTGTGTTACTGGCTGCACACTGTTACTGCCTGCAAAATACCCCTACCTGTGTTACTGGCTGCACACTGTGTTACTGCCAGCAAAATACCCCTACCTGTGTTACTGGCTGTACACTGTGTTACTGCCTGCAAAATACCCCTACCTGTGTTACGGCTGCACACTGTGTTACTGCCTGCAAAATACTAAAACGTCCGTCATTGTGTCACATGTCGGTCATTGTGTCCATCCCCATAAAAC
>BLSH010333321.1:1977328-1987653 GCA_018402905.1 Glandirana rugosa | reverse complement strand
AAACCATAGAGTCTTCCTTAAGAAACTTCTATAAGAAATAAAGTAAAACCGAAACAGACATAGATAAAAAAGGTATGTCAAAAAAAAAATTGTCAGATATCAGTATGTAAAATCGTCACGTTTTCACTACATGTGAGTATCTTAAGTATGTGTGATTACATTACTTTAAAATATATATATACAACTAAAAGGGACTTCCCAATTATGATTGTGGTCCCGAGCTATGGTAGCTGACCGGGAGTTTTTTGTCCACTTTTAGTTGTACTCGCTTAAAACCAAACGTGTCGACTTACTTCAGAAGAGCCCTGGTGTTAGTATTAACCCTTCAGGGAAAATCAACATATATATATAAAATTTCATTACATTAGTGTGTATGAATTCTATGAGTGTACATCACTTTTGCACTGCTAAAATGTATGACTATAGACTGTTAAAAAAAAAACTGTATGGAAAAAATAGATACAGACAAAGCCAAAATGAAATAAAGAATATCTTCAAAGAATTCCTTCTGAGATACCAAACTTGTCTAGTTTTTAGTACAGACAATGAGAGAAGAGAAACGAAAGAGAATGGGAATCTGTTTACATAACGACACTTAAATTTCTCTCAATTAGATATATGTGAAGCATCCTTGGAATATCTCTAATGTCAAAAGAAGCCATACAATATAGCTCTGCACAGCTACACTGCGGTCACATGACATATATTTCTCCATGTCCTCACTGAGTAATTTTAAGAATAGAAGTGTGTCAAATCCCATTCGAAATTCATGCCCTCTGGTATTCTAGTCTGTAAAGAGAAAATCCAGAAAACTTCTCTTCTACACAATTTAATGAAAACATCTCCTCCTCTCCTGGGTGTGTAAACTTTTTCTATTCCCTGGATTTGTAGGAGGTTTATATTTCCTGCATGTGTGTCATTAAAGTGTTTCGCTACATTTGTATTGTGTTTCTGTTTGATGTCGTATACATGATCCTGTAGTCTATCTCGCAACCTTCGCGTGGTGCGGCCCACATATTGTTTCAGACACTCCTTGCATGTAATGACATATATAATGTAACGAGTGTTACAATTTATGAAAGTCTCGATTTTATGGGACCTTCCATTAGTAGTGGAACGGAAGTGGTCCCCACATATCAATTTTGGGCAACAAATGCACCCATGCGTGCCACATTTGAATAATCCCACAAAATCGAGCCATGTCCTTTGCTGTTTATTGGCAGTGAAGTCGCTTGGTGATAGTGAATTGGCCAGAGTCGGCGCCCGCCTGAACACTGTTTTTACTCCACTGGATAAGATTTTATGATAACGTTCATCTTCGTATAATATAGGAATATTATGTTCAATAATCTTCTTAATTTTAGTTGATTCTAAACTATAAGCAGTGGAGAAAACAGGAACTTTAAGATTTATTTTGGGCATAATACTTTTGTCATTTAAAAGGTCTTTCCTGGGTGTACGCTCAGCAATATTCATAGCCCTGTGTAATGTCCGATCGTGATATCCCCTATCTCGGAATCTTTTGTACATTGACGCCTTTTCCACATGGAAATCGTCAATGTCACTGCAGATTCTGCGTAATCTCAGGAATTGTCCTATAGGAATGCCCCTCGTAACATATCCAGGGTGTCCCGAATCGGCTCTGAGCAAGGTGTTTCCTGACATCAACATGAGCGAATTTTGGTTTGCACAGCTGAATGAAGTCTTTAGCAAGGAATCACTTTCAATCAAGGAAAGAAAACACCTGTGATCGCTATGAAAATAATAGAAATGTTTTTGTATATAAGCATGTTTGATTGTGATTACCATTATGGTTGTGACGAAGCACGCTAGACGTGTGAAACGCGTTACCTACATTTTTTTGTACCCAGCTCCATGTGCATTTTTTGTATGATCTTCTTGGAACAATAATAAATTTTTATTTTGCATCAAGCCTGGAGTGCCGCCAACCTCATTTCAACATATTCACATGGCCATCCACCTAAACTGACAGGCAGGTCAAGGAGAGCATTAATCACCGTAGTAGCCAAGAGGCTCTGGAGGAGCTGCAGAGATCCACAACTCAGGTGGGAGAATCTGTTAACAGGACAAATATTAGTTGTGCACTCCACAAATCTGACCTTGGAAAAGTGGCAATAAGAAAGCCATTAGAAGTCCCATTTGCAGTTTGTGAGAAGCCATGTGGGGGACACAGCAGACATGTGTAAAAAGGTGCTCTGCTCAGATGAGACCAAAATTGAACTTTTTGGCCTAAAATCAAAACTCTATGTGTGGCAGAAAACGAACACCGTACTTCACCCTGAACACACCATCCCCACTGTGAAAAATGGTTGTGGAGATGCTTTTCTTCAGCAGAGACAGGGAGGCTGGTCAGAGTTGATGGGAAGATGGATGGAGCCAAACACAGGGCAATCTTAGAAGAAAACCTGTTAGAGTCTGCAAAAGACTTGAGACTGGGGCAGAGGTTCAACTTGCAGCAGCAACAGGACAATGACCCTAAACATACAGCCAGAGCTACAATGGAATGGTTCAGATCAAAGTATATTCATGTGTTAGAATGGCCCAGTCAAAGTCCAGACCTAAATCCAATTGAGAATCAGTGGCAAGACTTGAAAATTGCAGTTCACCTTCAATTCTGACAGAGCTGAGCTATTTTGCAAAGAAGAATGGGCAAAAATCCCACTCTCTAGATGTGCAAAGCTGGTAGAGACATCCCCAAAAAGACTTGCAGCTGTAATTGCAGTGAAAGGTGGTTCCACAAATTATTGACTCAGAGGGGCTGAATGAAAATGCACACCATACTGTACACATATTTGCTTGTAAACATTTTGAAAACCATTTATTATTTTCCTTCCACTTATGTGCTACTTTGTGTTGGCCTATCACATAACATCCCACTGAAATACATTTACATTTTTGGTTGTAACATGACAAAATGTGGAACATTTTAAGGGGTATGAATACTTTATCAAGGCACTGTAAATTGACAGGACTAATCTGTGTACCACATGAGCACACATTGTTTCCAGTCTGTGGGAGCCAGAATTATTGTTGGTTGGTAGGGGATCAAATACTTATTTTACTCACTGAACTATTTATTATTATTTATTTATGGTACTTATATAGTGCTGTCAATTTATGCAGCGCTTTACATATATATTGTACATTCACATCAGTCCCTACCCTCAAGGAGCTTTCAATCTAAGGTCCCTAACTCACATTCATACATATACTAGGGCCAATTTAGACAGGATCGAATTTACCTACCAGCATGTCTTTGGAGTGTGGGAGGAAACTGGAGTACCCAGAGGAAACCCACACAGGCACAGGGAGAACATGCAAACTCCAGAGAGGTAGTGTCGTGGTTGGGATTTGAACCAGTGATCCTTTTGCTGCCAGGCGAAAGTGCTATCCACTAAACCACTGTACCACCCAAATTTATAACATTTGTATCATGTGTTTTTTTCCTGAATTTTTGGTTGATATTCTGTCTTTATCATTTAAAATACACTTATGATAACAGTTATAGACCTTTCATTTCTTTGTAAGGGGGCAAAGGTACAAAATCTGCAGGGGATCAAATAATTATTTTTGCAGCTGTATTCTACAGAACACAAGATGACGATTTATGGTGGTGAAGCTAAAAGGAAGTATCTTGTGAAACCACAGGCTGTTAGAATAAAAGAGCAGTTAATATGTGCTGGATTTTCGAGTATGTTATGGACTGTTATTGGCAAAATTGTGTATGATACACTTCAGGGCTGTAGATAAGGGGGGGGGGGGGGGTTGGGGTGTTCAACCCCCCCCTAGAGCATTCTGCCAAAAATAAAAAGTGTATCTGCCCTGTCATCTCTCATGGCGCCAGCACCGCAACAACAAACAGCGGAGCACAGCAGTCAGTATTGCGGGTGAAGTGGATGCAGCAGGTCGGGTATAAGGCACACCGTCACAGGCACTTACGTCACGCTGTTATGACCAGGCTGTGCTGGGTTCCCAGTGGACAGATCGTAGACACAGTGGAGCGGGCGGCTCTACACTCTGTACTTCCCGCCTTGGACTTCAGAGGAAAATGGAGCAGAGAACATGCAAGGAGGCAGTACTGCTGCTAAGGAGCTGAGCCTCCCTCCTTCCTTTTCGGCTAGCTTGCTGCCTGAGAGACAGTCATCACAGACCACTTACCACCACTGCTGTGCTGCCATTGAGGTAAATGAGTCTGTGGCAACTGGCAAAATTATTCACTAATCACCCAAGTCGTGGGTTACCATTTTCCACTGCTAGGTTGGTACTGACAGTCCAGCCTGGCTCTGTCAGCTATATTGTGGTGCTGACTGCAGAGCCAAAGGGCTGAGGGTTTGCCAGGCACAACAACATTGCTGCCAGAGCCAGTCTGGACTGTTTGCTGCCCTCAGTGCCCAGGCCCTTTTCTAATTGTGTTGAAAAGGCAATAATAAGCCCAGTTTCACACTAGGATGTGGTGCAGAAAACCTGCAACGCATCTCCCTCACAAGTCTGTCTTTAACGTGGGGCAAAAGAAGCAGCTGCTCTGGGCCCAGCCCCAGTCATTGTTGTGGGGCACAAAGCAGCTGCCACTTGCACCTGCGCTGCCCGTAAATAAGATGGCGGTCAAATACTACTGGGGTGGAGTTGGACTACAGCTGTGCGGCTTGGTTCCCGATTTGGTGCTCCATCATATCTTTCAATCCCCAACCAATCACTGCCTGACCTGCCATCATGTGACCTCCACATCCCCCTAACAGCCAATCACTCCACCCTCTAACAACCAGACCTGTGACCAGTGGGGAGGAGAGGTACAGTCCATGCTGAAAGTCTGGAACCTGTCACACAGTAAGTAAATGACATGTGTGGTGTGGAGGGGACACTGACAGCACCTGTTATGGTGATCAGGAAGGGTCATTGTGAGTGTTCAGCAGACAATGTACAGGGATAGGAGATAAGACAGTACATGGATGGTCTCTGACCATCTCCTGTAGTACAACTGCAGCCTCTGACCATCTCCTCCAGTATGTCTGCAGTCTCTGACCATCTCCTGTAGTACACCTGCAGTCTCTGACAATCTCTTGTATGCCTGCAGTCACTGACCATCTCCTGTAGTACGTCTGCAGTCTCTGACCATCTCTTGTACACCTATAGCCCCTGACCATCTCCTGTAGTATGTCTGCAGTCTCTGACCATCTGTTGTAGTACGCCTGCAGTCTCTGACCCTCTCCTGTAGTAGTCTGCAGTCTCTGACCATCTCCTGTACTATGTCTGCAGTCCCTGATCATCTCCTGTTCTATGTCTACAGTCGCTGACCATCTCCTGTAGTACACCTACAGTCTCTGACCCTCTCCTGCACTATGTCTACAGTCTCTGATCATCTCCTGCACTATGTCTACAGTCGCTGACCATCTCCTGTACTATGTCTGCAATATCTGACCATCTCCTGTACTATGTCTGCAGTCTCTGACCATCTCCTGTACTATGTGTGCAGTCTCTGACCATCTCCTGTACTATGTGTGCAGTCTCTGACCATCTCCTGTACTATGTCTGCAGTCTCTGACCATCTCCTGTACTATGTCTGCAGTCTCTGACCATTTCCTGTACTATGTCTGCAGTCTCTGACCATCTCCTCTACTATGTTTGCAGTCTCTGACCATCTCTTGTACTATGTCTGCAGTCTCTGACCATCTCCTGTAGTACGCCTGCAGTTTCTGACCATCTCTTGTACGCCTGCAGTCTCTATCTCACGTAGTATGTCTGGCAGTAAATGATATGCACAACCCTGTGGTGTGTCAGGGACTGCAGTTGAGGCACTGAAAACCTCATCGGTTGGCCATCACTGGGATGCAGTCTCAAACCAAGCTATACATCCACACAACAAATGGAGTGTATGAGAGTCAGAACAAGCTGTTCTGGTTTAAAGTAGACCTTTCACCATGAAGGCCTCTTTCACTCACAAACTGCAGTCCCTACTTTCATAGGTGTTTGTGCTCTGCTCATTGCTAATAACACATTCTAGGAGCTTTCTGTCTATTGGTGAGTCCCCCACCTCCCCAGTCCATGGTGTGCAGGCAGTGAGATGATGTGCTGTAACCTCCATCAACCAATTAGTGAGTGGTAATGATGTGCTTTAACCTCCAGCAACCAATCAGCAACCAATCAGTGAGCAGTCATGATGTGAATGGGGGGTGCAGAAAATGTTTGCCCAGGGTCCAATCAATATGAAAGGTGGCCCACATCCTGCACCACATTCAAATTACACTGCCCTTGCAATCTACAGTGGGTGTCAATGAAATCTTAATGACAACCCTGCTTGCTACGGGGCACACATGCACCATCGACCCACACAGCGCTGCTTGGTCCCTCCCCCCCCCCCGCTTCACCACTTGGTACCTGCTGCTGAACCCCCCCCCCCATCAGGACAAAAAATTATCTACGGCCCTGATACACTTAGATATTCTGTGACCAGTAACTTAATTTATAGCCTATAAGTAGGAAAATACTTTACATGATGATGATGCCACAGGAATTCTGTTGTGAACACGCAATTGCAGCACTTCATATATCATATTAAGAGAAAAATGGTGGCTTTGACAGTAAGAAACATAATGGCAACTCAAGAGTCTCAGAAATAGATCTTGCTATTGGCAGGCCTGTTGATGGATGCTAGGCAACATTACAAAATTCTGGAAACCTTTGCAGCTAGTTTGAACCATGTTCCTTTAGTAAACAGCTCGGTTTTGCACACTTCCCTATTACCTATTCTGACTTCATGTCAGGCAAATAGAATTTTTGAATAGTTTTGCAGTTTTGAGCATCAGAATTCAATATATAAATCAGAGTACAATTAACCATGTTATCTGGATGTATTATTAAAGATACGAGGAGGCTTACATCCTCTCCACGCTCCTTGGAAAAGAAAATCCACCCACTCCCCCGTCTGTCCATTTAGGTAATGCAGATGTTTATAAAAATTCTTCCTGCCACTAAGAAAGAAAAATTGACATCCCCCATCCTCTGAATTTCACCCTCCTTCTTTTTCCTATAACGCTTTGGTTACGTTTTTGTTCATTGTTGTCTCCCTCCTTCATATGTTGGCGCTGCCCGCAACATGCATGGCAATTTATCAGGATTCCATACTGCAGCCACACACCCATATGGAATTAGTTCTGCTGGGATAAGGGGAGGGGACCAATAGGTATCCAGACGGTCTAAAGAAAAAAGCTGCAGACATTTGCATCAGAGGGATCTGCTCAACATCAGATAGATCCCAGCTCTTCAAATGGTTGCACTACTGTCTTAAAGATTTTATTCATTTTGTGTACGTGCTCAGTTTTTAACCTTAGATGAACCAGAGGAAGTAGAGCATGATGCAGAACTGTCTCCTGTGGCTGTTGTAAATAAAACGCTGGGCCTGCTACTATACTCCAAGTCTATAAAATTTACTTACCCACTATGTACAGATGTATGTTAACCACTTCAGCCCCGGAAGGATTTCCCCCTTTAGGACCAGAGCCCTTTTTGCGATTCGGCACTGCGTCGCTTTAACTGAAAATTGTGCGGTCGTGCGACGTTGTACCCAAACAAAATTTGCGTCCTTTTTTTCCCACAAATAGAGCTTTTTTTTGGTGGTTTTTGATCACCGCTGCGTCATTTCTGATCGCCCCTATAAACAAAAGAGGAGCAACAGTTTTGCAAAAAAAAACAAATTTCTTACTTTTTGCTAAAATACAAATCCAAAAAAAAATATAAAAAAACATTTTTTTTCATCGGTTTTGGACGATTTATATTCTTCCTCATATTTGTGATAAACAAAATCGCAATCGGCGTTTATTGATTGGTTTGCGCAAAGGTGGTCGCGTTTACGAATGATGAGAATTAATTTCTGGGGTTTTTATTTTTTTTTAATTTTTTACTAGTAATGGCGGCGATCTGTGATTTTTAGCGGTACTGCAATATTAGGGCGGACATGTCGGAACATTTTGACACTTTTTTGGGACCATTGGCATTCATACAGCGATCAGTGCTATAAAAATGCACTCATTACTGTGTAAATGCCATTGGCAGTGAAGGGGTTAACCTGCAGGGGGCACTCTAAGAGTTACCTGTGTTCCCTGGGCGTGTTCTAACTGTGTGTGGGCTGCCCTGGCAGGGGAAGGGAAGTGATCACAACTTCCATGTAGAGGAAGGCTGTGATCACAGCCCTTCCCCCCTCACAGAACGGAGGTCCGTGTTTACTTACACGGACCTCCGTTCTTTCACTCCGGGGGGGCATCGCGGGTGGCCAGCGGAGATCGAATCCGCCGCACCCGCTCCCTGGCCCTCCCCGGACACAGTGGGCGTGCGCGCGCTCACTGTGTGCGATCTCGCAGCCGCCGTCAGATGACAGTGTTTTGCGCAGAGGAGCCACTCTGTCACCGTCAATTGCCGATCAGCGGTCGGCAAGCGGTTAAGCAGCTGTCTTAGCAGCAAAGAAATAAACATATGTTTGATATATTTTGCTTTACCACCACTTGTCTTTTATTATTTCTAAATTATATTCTTGCTGTCTCCTGGGAACTCAACATTCATAAGTACTAATGTCAACATGAGCATCCCATGTACTGGCATAAATACACATACCGAAAACCGGTGATAATATTTGATTGGATATATGACATCCTCATTTTTGCCTGTGAATGATTCAGAACAGTTTGTTGTATAATCTTTAATTCTATTGTAATTGCCACAATTATGGAAATTTCTACACATACTGTATTTACCTTTGGATGATTCAGAACAGTTTGTTGTATAATCTTTTATTCTATTGTAATTGCCACAATTATGGAAATTTCTACACATACTGTATTTACCTTTGGATGATTCAGAATAGTTTGTTGTATAATCTTTAACCCTTTAGGAAATGCCAGATAAATAGCAAGCCCTACACAACTCAAAATGTATAGGACAAAATAAAATGATTGAATTGTTATTCTTGATTCTAAAAGGCAGTGTTCATTTAGGCAGCACATTTTGATTTAGTTTTAGTATTAGTCTTAGGACTAAAATGGCATTTTAGTTTTATTCCCATTTTAGTTTTCTGCAATTGTTTTAGTGGTATTTAGTCGACTAAATCTCCAGGACATTTTAGTCGGCTAAAATCTCCAGTACATTTTAGTTGACTAAAATCATTTTAGTCGACTAAAACTCATTTTAGTAGTCTAAAATTGAATGGGTGTAGTTAAACTGTGATGTATTATTTAAGCATTTCTCTACAATTTCCAAACTCATTATATACTGCTGGAGTGAAAAATGGAATATGTTATTATTTATGGTATTGAGGTATGAACATGCACTACAGACCAGCGTTAATTTTGATGTCAAATTTCAATTTAGTTTTAGTCTTAGTCTTTTGACTAAAATTGCATTTTAGTTTTAGTCCCAATTTAGTCTTTTGACTAAAATGCCATTTTAGTTGTATTTTAGTCATCTCAATTGTTTTAGTTTTAGTCGTATTTTAGTAGACTAAATGGTATTAAGTTAGTTGACTAAAATGTTTTTGTCTGTTTTAGTCGACAAAATTAACACTGTTAAAAGGAACTCACCAACAGACAGTGGCTTGCCTAGCATATCAGGTGCCCAGGGGTTATCATTTGTAACTGCCCCAAATGATCTGAAGCAATAAAACCACCCACACAGCACGCTGTACGGAATTGTGGGTGTGGCCTAATTACAATAACAGTAGGAAGGGCTTAAAAAGCATGGTTAAATAAAACCTGAGCTTACTCCCCCTGTACACTACAAACATATTCCACAGTCCTTATATCCACAGAATGTGCTTATATCCCCCCCCCCAGTACAGACTCCTCCTACCCCTAGTATAGACCCCTCAATACAGACTCCCCCACCCCAGTTGAGATCCCTCAGTACAAACCAACCCCCACCACACACAGCACACTAGCACTGACCCCTCAGTACATACACCCCTCCCCAGTGCACACCCCTCAGTGCAGAATCAATCCCCTCAATACAGATAACTCAATACAGACCAACTCTGCACACAGCACACCAGCACAGACTTCTCAGTACAGACACCCCTCCCCAATACAGATCCCTCAGTGCAGACACCACCCAGTACATACCCCTCTGTCACGTACCTGATGGTAGTGTCTGACGTATGCAGTTAGCAACCTCTCTTACGGCCCTGGTTCCAGAACCCCTGGTAGAGCAGACAGGGAGCGCTGGAGCACAGGGGAGCACGAGGGCTGGATTGGACACAGGTGATGGTAATAGGTCGTCCAGAAGTCCATGCAAGACTGAAGAGTAGTGATGCAGGAGACATGACT
>BLSH010333321.1:1862821-1968566 GCA_018402905.1 Glandirana rugosa | reverse complement strand
GCTCCCTGGGGTCTTGATCCGGCTCCCTGGTGGTCCAGTGGGGTGATCCTGAGGGTGGCTGCGCTGATAAACGTTCAGCGCAGCCCCCCCTCATCAGACGAGCAGCCGATCGGCTCTGCGCTGCTCAGGTCTGCAGACCTGAGCAGAGGAAAAGCCGATCAACGGCTCTTCCTATTTACACTGTGATCAGCCGTGATTGGTCACGGCTGATCACATGGTAAAAGGCTTCGGATCGAAGCCTTTTACCTCGGTCGGTAGTGCGGTGGGTCAGACTGACCCACGGCACCACCGATCGCCGCGATGCGCGCCCCCAGGGGCGCGCGATCGCGCATTATCCTGAGGACGTCAATAGACGTCCAGTCAGGATAATGAACCCCCCGCCCGGACGTCATTTGTCAATGCGCCGGGCGGGAAGTGGTTAAACACTGGAGTGGGCGATTGCACCCAGAGATCAGCTCTGTGCCTTTACTGCATGATGAAGTTGCATGGAGTTAGGGAGAGGAAACATGGCTCTTAGTTCAGAGAAAGTATGTAGCTTCCCATTAGAAAAAATGTGACATAAATGTGAGATCCCATAGCGTTTCCACCTAGCACCATATTGTAGTAAAGCTATCTCCCAAATAACGAGTGTTATCCCAAATAGGACTGAACCTAGTAAATCCCACGACCTGTTGCAACTGCCTGACCTTGTTCCGGGTCTTTTGTATGAGCGCATATATATGGAAAAGTTTATTCGATTTGCAGAATATTAGCGCCTCTAAACCACTCTCCTCCAATCCCTCTGCGTATATCAGTAATCTAGTATATGGGTCTTCATTGCTTTACCCCGTCTCCATGGCTGGACGCCTGACTTGTGCTATATGTTGCATTTGTGATGCTAAATAGTATAGCCATAGATTGGGCAGAGCAAGCCCTCCAATATCCTTGGGCTGCTGAAATTGTTCCAATTTCACCCTGGGAATTTTAGACGGCCAAAGGAGGGAGCGAAAAATTGAATTGATAATACAGAACACTTTCAGTTTTTTTCATTTTAAGTCTAGACCATTCCTTAACCTTATCATAAAATCTAGTAAGAAGAGGTGTTAGCAGGGGCATTGCTAGGTGGGAAAAAGACCAGGGGCTTCAGTCCGAAGAAATGTGGCACACTAAGTGCACTGTGGCAAAGACGGGCGTGGTTTAAACTAAATAGTAGGCATAACTTAAAGAGGGCATGTTTCAAAGGGGGTGTGGTTTGAATCTGAGATGAACAAGGGATGGAGGAAGGAAGAAAAAAAGAGATAGGGAGGGAAGGAGAGAGAAGAGAAGGAAGGAAAGAAAGAGGGATGGAGGGACAGTAGACCCAGATCCTACACCACAGTAGCAATATGTGTATTCCAGAAAGTTTAACAATCAGCAGATAAAGATACTCCAAACATCTGGTGTTAGCGCTTCAATCATCCCGGCACCATGGTTGTTATAGCGTCCGGATGATTGAAGTGCATTATTTATATTATTACACTGTAATATAAAATGAAATAGTTCAACTCACCATAATGTAGAATCAGTGTCACTTGCCACATCGCTTGCCACCAGATTTCATCAGGTGTCCCCAGCGGAGTGCCTTCTTCCATCAGGTGTCCCCAGCAGAGTGCCTTCTTCCATCAGGTGTCCCCAGCAGAGTGCCTCCTTACATCAAGTGTCCCCAGTGGACTGCCTCCTTACATCAGGTGTCCCCATCAGAGTGCCTCCTTACATCAAGTGTCCCCAGTGGACTGCCTCCTTACATCAGGTGTCCCCATCAGAGTGCCTCCTTCCATCAGCATAAGTGAAGACTTGGACCAATTAATGACCAGTCCCATATAAAATCCAAATTCAGTAATTACTGCCATGGCTTCTTGGAGAGGGTGGTGTCTCCCAACAACAACATAGTGTCATCCACATATAACATGAGTTTTTTTTTATGAAGAAGTCCATATTTAAAGCTGCTTATGTTTGTATGCTGCCATAGGCTCTACTGCGATGACGAAGAGGAGTGGGGACAGGGGGAATCCCTGCCCAGTCCCTCTATATAAGTCAAAAAGGGGGGACATTTTTCCCGCCTCCCAAATAACCGCCTTAGGGGCTTGATATAGAAGTTGAACCCAGGACATTTACCCCTGCCCGAACGCAAACTTGCATATTATAGTCCACAAATATCCCCACTTAATAATGTCAAATGCTTTATGCGCGTTAAGAGACAGCAATGCCCTATCTCCCCCATTATCAGCCTGAGATTGTAGATTGAGAAACAATCTGTGTAGATTAATGGAGGTAGATTTTTGGGACATAAAGCCAGCCTGGTCAGAATGTATAATGGAAGCTATAACTTTAATTAGCTGGAGGGCCAAATCTTTTGCCAGAATTTTAATATAGCAGGAGCAAAATGGGCCTATTGGAGCCTGGATCTAGAATATCCTTTCCAGGTTCTCGCCTCATTAAAAACAAGTAGGTGGGATAGAGTATCAGCAGCATAAAATTTATACACTTCAGTTAGTATCCCTCCTCCCCTGGCACCTTTGAGTGAAGGAACAAGCTGGTTGCCACCTGCAGTTCCTCCACTGTCAGGATTAGAGCAATAATCAACCAGTTCAGCCATAATCTGCTCTGGGGATTTAACTATTAGGTCGCCCTGCTTTCTCAATGCACCAATCAAAGGGGGTGCCTGGTGTGAGTGTACCAATTTAGAAGGCAACCTGTCTGTTCCAACCTCCTGGGCTGCCAACCAACCCTCCCTATTTTCATCCAAAGCATCCGCTATAAACGGACTCTTAGAGTGATCGTGCAGCACTGCCCGTGTCCCCTAGGGCTGACGGGTAGTGTGATAAGCTCGTACCCCTACCCGTAGGAGCAGATGGGTTTTTATCTAGGTTAGGGTCAACATAACAGTTGAAATCTCCCATGATATATACTGGCACCTCAGGGTGGCACAGCTGGTATGCCACTAACTCACGTAGAACCCTAAGGCAGGTATGTAGATAAATGCCAAAATACATTTCAGAGTATATAACCTGCAAAACAAGAATACATATCACCATTCGTTGTCAATAGAGCAATTGTACTCCTGAAATCCAATGAGCTATGAACCAAAACACTCACACCTCTTGAATAGGTGGTGTGAGTGGAGTGGTATGCCCTCCCCGCAGATGCTAAATTAGGACAGGATGTGGAGTCACTTGTGAGGTGAGTCTCCTGCAAGGAGCAGATAGCTGGCAGATGTTTGTGTAGGGCCATTGAGTCCACTGTTCTTTTTAAGGGATCATGCAGTCCACGAATATTCCATGAAATAACAGAGACAGTAGTCATGGTGGTGAAGAACATACATGGAAAGTAGCATGGCAGGAAAGTACAGACATCTTTCCAACAATGCTCAGGAGAAGCTTTTTAGAATCCAAGAGGCAGGTTATTCACTGTATAACAAGTTGCTGTGGCATGAGTTTGTCAGGGGTTTCCCCTAAATTGATAACCATGATGCACAATGTTCTGGAATAGTGGCACAGAACAGGTTAAATCAGGAGGCACAACTGCGCACTTAGAAGATAACGTGGGCAGTGAGGAAGGGTCCAGTGCAATACTTGTGGATGGATAACCACTGACTTCTTCTGCCCTGCCACACTGCCAAAGGCATATAGGTAAAAGTGACAAACTAAACAACTGGAAGTACATCTGTGGAGGACAACAGGTCTCTCCCACCGTTGGAACTGCAGTGTGTTATAATAGCAATAGCACAAATATACGATTGAACTAAAGCTCTGTGCAATGGACAGATTCTTTATGCTCATGGTAGCAAAATAGTTGGATGTACCCACTTATACTCCTAAACTGGGATCATATGTAAATGTACTGAACCCAAAAAAGTACACGTGAACAATATCTTAGGGTGAGAGTATCTCAGTCATCTCCCTCCGACGGTGGTCAACGCAGACGAAAGGCATGTTCATGGAGATCCAGCCACGCAGAGGCCTCCACGGCATTATTTAAGAAATGAGCCTGCCCTCTAGCTGAGATGCAAAGCTTTGCAAAATACAACATGGCATTTGAGGCCTGTAGCTTCTGAAAGTGTTGCTTGACTGCTGTGAATATTGCTCTGCTTTCCTGGACCTTTGCAGAGAAATCTGGCTAAAATGATACACACCCCCCATCAAATTGAATATTTTGGCATTCTCTGGCAAGGCGTAAGATGACTCCTTTGTCACTATAGTTCAGTAAGCAGGCCAGCATAATAGCCCATGGAAGACCTGGTTGTAGAGGCCGAGGGGGGACCCTGTGAGTACTCTACACTGCGTAAAAGGGGAGAATGCTTCCTTACTAAAAATGTCTAGCAGCTATCTCTCCACAAATGCAGTGGGTCTCTACCCTTCACCTTCTCAGGCAGCCCCACAATGCAAACGTTATTCTGCCACAGGTGGTTCTCAATATATTCTGCTCTTAAATCCATCACTTTGGCCAGCCTCGTAGTGATCTGAGACTCTCTAACAGGGGGAGGCAGTTGGCCTTCAATTCACTGAGTCTGCCTTCTGCTGCTGTTGTTCTCTCCCTGACCTTCTGCAGGTCTTGGCTAACCAAGGCGACTGCCTCCATCAGCCCTCCAAATTGTTCTTTCAAGTGGTCCACAGAGGCTGTACACTTATTTACTGCACACAATATGTCAGCAAGGGTGGACTGCTCAATCCCCTCTCCCCCATCCTCAGTGTCTGCTGGCAGTATGTCTCCCTAGGCCATAATGGCGTCTTGACTCAGCTAAGTCCCCTCCAGCTCCGCTCCTGGTGACCTAGGATGGCACACTAACCCCTTCCCTACCACTTTCTCTGCTGAACTGGGTGCTTTTTGGGCAAAAAAGCACGTGTCACGCTGCTGCTATTTAGGGAAGGACTTGAGAGGTTTGAGTTGTTTACTCACAGAGGTACTATGGGGATGGGGAGTGCAGTGAACATGGGTAGTAGTATAGGGTGATTTTTGCGTACACTGATTTTGCTGATTTTGTGGTTTTCTTTCTTCTTTCATGAGGTGTACTAGTGGGTTGCAGACAATAGGCAACTATAATAACAGATTGTCAACAAAAATGTTACTGAATTTTGAGCACCACAAACTTGAAAAAGGGACTTATTAACAATAAAAATCAAGAAACTTCCAAATGAAATAATACCCCCAAAATACCGCCCCTGAAACAAATGACCACTTTTTAAAAAAGATCATTGAGGGGCACATTAAAAAAAGCAAATATACTTAGTCATCTCCATCCTGTAACATCTGTGTGACACTACAGCTGTCACATGCCGGCTCTAAGACTGAGAAGTGATCACATGACCGCTGATTTGTCAGTTTTCGGTTTGCTGGGAGTGGAGTCTGTGAATGTCGGTTGCTGAACCCTGCTCTGCTTCTCCAGTGCTTACTGAAGCACCAATGTCCTGAAAGGTAGAGACAGCATTTAGTCAGGCAGCTGGGTGGATCCTAGTGGCGTATCATCAATAGGTGCAAAGTGTCCAGTGCACATGGGCCCCGAGAGGGATGGGCCCCCAATGCTCTAACCCACTCTGCATCCATGGATGAGAAAAGCTTGAGGTGCCGCAGCTGCGCCTATCACTTCCCTACACAGATACTGTTGTTGGAGCTCAGAGCGGCTGTCTGGGTGGGTACTGCTGATGTCAACCACTGGAGCCTGGGAGAAACAACTCTACAATGCCTGTGAGAGATATGCCAGAGCCTGGTGAGGTTTATGAATTTGGGGCAGGGGGTGGGAACTGTGTAGATTAACTGGAGAGGTGCTGGGAAAGCTGAGGATAGTAGGGGGGCTGGGAAGCCTGAGATTGGTGAGGAGGCTTGGAAGCCTGAGGATGGTGGGGAGGCTTGGAAGCCTGAGGATGGTGGGGAAGCTGGGAAGCCTGAGGATGGTGGGGAGGCTTGCAAGCATGAGGATGGTGGGGAAGGTGGGAAGCCTGAGGATGGTGGGGAGGCTTGGAAGCATGAGGATGGTGGGGAAGGTGGGAAGCCTGAGGATGGTGGGGAGACTTGGAAGCATGAGGATGGTGGGGAAGGTGGGAAGCCTGAGGATGGTGGGGTGGACTGTGAAGCCTGAGGATGGGGGCTGTGAAGCCTGAGGATAGGGCGAATTTTAAGCCTGAGGACAGGGGAAACTTTGAATCCTGAGGATTGGGGGGATTGTGAAGCCTAAGAATAGAGGGGACCGTGCAAAGATTCTCTCTCCTGCACTATATTGTACATGACAGACTTCTCGCCAAACTGTTCATTGTCTTAACAGTTACTGGTAGCTAAGCAGTCACTGACTATTTCAATTAAGTTCTTCTGTAAGGTAAGCTCAGATAAAGTGTTAGCTCTCTGACTATTTTCAGTGTATATAAAATTATATGTAATAGAAGAGATATTTTTTAATTGGTACATAACAACACCCCTTTAAGCCATTCCCACTGTCAATGCAATTTGGTCGCACTCACTATGCGCCACGGCGTGTTACACATGCTGCTTTACCATTCCACTTGAGGTTCCCAGATATGCCCCAGGTCTTTTACAATCCTATCAACACCCCAGCCACAATGAAAGCCATGCAATCTCTTTGCCAGAGTGCACTATGTATGCAGCATTTTTTTTCAAGCAATGGGGGCCCAGCTTATGATCTTGCACACAGACCCACTGATGTCATAAAATGCCATTGGTGGATCCTGACAAATTTTGTCAGCCGGCTTTGCCACGTCAGCTGTTAGCAGGCAGTAGCCAGGAGAATAAAAGTAAATGTACTCAAAAAAGTGTTGGTCATACTTCTCCTTTTAAGGCTACCTTTAGGGACATGTTACATCCATATTTAGGCTATAATATATGACATGATCCTAATCACCTGCCTCCCACCGCCAAAGCCCCCCTCCCCGTAACAGCAGCCAGAGGTTCTTCCAACTGCACAGCCACATCATTCATTGACAGTGATCTGTGAATAATTAAACTACAAGTCCTGTCTTCCACAGCAGTAGACATCCTGTAGTTCTCAATGGAGTAGGAGAATGCTGATCAGTGCCCCCATAGACCATTGACACTTTCTACAGCTCTAAAACTGATGCCGAGGTATGGATACAGAGCTGTAAGCAGTGTCTATAAGAGCCTGACATTGCATCAGCAATTCACTGATCACAACTGGTGCAATGCTCTGCAGGCTCCTGTGAAAAATAAATAATGAATGCACATTTTTTCCTGCAAAAATAAGTGCATTTATTTATTTTTCATAAAGGTGAACTTATCCTTTAAAGGAAAGTCTTGCACAGAAAAGGCAGTTTCACCTTTAATTAAAGCCCTATTAACATAAATTAATGAAAACCCCAGAATACCACAAAACAATTTTGAAGACAAATAAGCCCACAGAAATAAAAAAAACTAAACAGCAAATGAGGTTGATAAGGTTCTGTGGGTATTGCCTAAAAAGCTCAGAATTAAGGTAATGTTTCCCAACTGACCCTAATGTTTTCCTATGCAGTTTGTGAGTTTCCAGTACTCTGAAACCATGGCTACTCTGCATTCCTATTTTATAATGAGAAGGTAGGAACATAACTAAGATCCCATTATTGACCTCTGTAAGCCAACTGTCCAGAGCTCAAAGGCCCTTGCAGTGCATTGCATTACAATGGATTTAGATGGATGAAATGCCACATTAGTTCATTGGGTCTGCAACCCACAAAAAGAGACCATTGTGAGTGTCGGACCCACGATAGACCCAAACCTCATCCCTATCCTTAATATGATAAAAGAATAAGTACTAAAACTGTTTGCAATTACACATAGATATGTTTTCTCCTCTGTTTTTGTTATTCAGACCAGCCTTTCTCAACCTTTTCAACACTGAGGAACCCTTGAAATAATTCCCCGGTCTCGGGGAACCCCTGCTAAAAAAGAAAAATCTACAACTCATGATACATTAGTGTGATGGTCAATGGGAAGAATGCTCCTTACACTTGTGGTCATTGGGAAGAATTACCTCCTTACAGATAGCTAAAAAGATCAATGATGTCATTGGGAATTTATCTGAGAGGTAGAAATTGCTCATTGCTCAAGGAACCCCTAGCAACCTCTGGAGGAACCCTAAGGTTCCGCAGAACCCTGGTTGAGAAACCCTGTTATAGACACTTAAATCTTGCAGCAATTCAAACTCAGACAGTAATAATAATACGTAATGCTTATAATGATGCCTCTGAGATGTATCAGTTGTAAGGGATTTAAAATAATAATTAAAGAGATGCATTACAAAACCAGTAGCATATAATCCATTAAGTGTAGCACATAATATATTTAGTGGAGTGAATCCACAAACCATTTTCTAGACTTCAAGAGTTGCTAAATAATAAATTATAGATATATAGTAGAATTATAGCACTGTAGAACTTTGGTTGAAAATAAACTATAATAGAAAATGTGCTGGCAGGTAAATAAACAGAAAAAAAGTTGCTGGCAAAAAATAGACAAACTACTGTATGTAATGGTGATAATTGTGTAAATTGCCGCACTAAAATGTGATAATGTACAAGGTGACTCAATTAAAATGAAATATGACCTATAGAACAAACATGTGCATATATAAGTGAAAATAGGTCCAGATTAGGTCTTCCAAAACACAGCAGTGCCACTGTGCAGAAAGGGAGTGTTCAATCCACTGGAGTTCAGCAGTATATCTTGTGAATCCAATCAATGGTACATCAATGGTGACCATAAATGCACAAAATTTCACATAGAATAAAAATGGAAGAATCCACATAGTGTAAAAGTGTCTAAACATTTTTATTCCACTTCAAAGTATGAATACTACTCAGATGAATAAAAACAATACGTGCTTTGTGTGCATAGCAATCCCAAGATGAATAATAGAAGTTCCAAACAATGCTTCACAAAAATTACTGGTCCAAGTATGCGTGGCGACGTCACGTGCGTTAGCTCGTCCCAACGCGTTTCATTATATGACATCATCAGGGGCAAAAAACGTTTTTTCCATTTTGACTTTATGTGGAATTTTGTGCATTTATGGTCACCATTGATGTTAGCATTGATTGGATTCACAAGATATACTGCTGAACTCCAGACAAAAAAATATGAACCAGATCTCTGATTGATGGGATTGTCATATGTATTCTGATTTGACTCTGTAGTGGAGTCCTCATGTTCTGGTAAGACTCCATTGCTTGTGGTTGCTATAGGCTTATCTGATGATTGTCAAAGTGGATTGAACACTCCCTTTCTGCAAAGTGTCACTGCGGTGTTTTGAAAGACCTATTCTAAAAAAAAGTAAGTTATGTATGCACATGTGTTTGGGCTATATTTTATATGTTATATTTCATTTTCATTGAGTCACCTTGTACATTATCACATTTTAATTGGAAATAAACTTGTAAAGCAAAGCTTAACTCCAGGTAAATATAACAGACACAGAATAATGCAGCTCTTATTCATTAAAGAGGAAGTAAACCCAGATGGGGCTTACTTCCTCAGCATACACCTGTAAATTAGAAACATAATGGGCTACTATGCATCGCATAGTAGCCCATTATGTGCCACTTACCTGCAAACGAGTCCAGTGCTGTCCCCTGTGCTGGTGGCGTCCATCTTCAGCCCCTCTTCCTTCCAGGGTCGCGACTCCAGACGCCAGTCACGGCACAGTGTCAGTGGAGAAACAGCACGGAGGACGTTTCTTCACTGCGCATGTGCCGAAATAACGTCGGCACATGCAGAACATTGCATATCTCCTGAACCGTGCAAGTTTGGGAGATATGCAGCGCACCTACAGGTAAGCCTTATTCTAGGCTTACCTGTAGGTTAAAGTGGTTGTCACAGGTTGACAACCACTTTAACACATAATAAATGTATTCTTTAACACAAGCTGTGTAAGTACCTGGATTTAACTTGGCATCTGCCTCTTGGCGTTCCCTATACAGCAGAGATCGGGCTGGTAAAGAGTGAAGCCACACAATTACCAAATCAGTTCTGCTGCAGTGCTCATGTGCTAACAAGTAATAGGCTCATCAGCATGCTGCCTCCCCTTTCACTGTCACAACACCTAAAGAGGGTTACTTAAAGCGGAGCTCCACCCAACAGTGGAAGCTCCGCTTGTTCGCACCTTCCACTGCCACATTTGGCACGTTTTAGGTGCCCACTCCTACTTCTGTGTAAGATCACCGCAGAAGGATTGTGGTGACCTACGGAATTTCTGGCCCCTCCTCCTTCCTACCTGCTGCCTTCTGGAGACACACAGGTCCCAGAAAACAGCGGAAACATTCAGAAAGCATAGCATCACTCGCACATTCCTGTTTCCCTTAGTAAGGATGCTGGCGTCTGCAGCTAAAGCCAATGGACGAATCGGCTAGGGGTGCCAACATCGCGGGATCCCTGGACAGGTAAGTGTCCTCATATTAAAAGTCAGCAGCTACAGTATTTGTAGCTGCTGACATTTATTTTTTTAGTACAGGCAGGAACTCCGCTTTAACCTCCCTGGCGGTATTCCTGAGTGTGGCTCGGGGTGAATTTTCATTACCAAAAGCAGTAACCCCAAGCCACACTCGGGATCGCATCGTTGGATCCAGGCAGCATTACTTACCTTGTCCCCTGGATCCTGCGATGTCCTCCTGCTGTGTCTGCGGACTGTGTACTCTGCAGACAAATTCAAAAAGTGCAACACATACATTACACTTTAATCTGTAAGATTACATTACTGTATCAAATCATTCCACATCCCTTTTGTCCCTATTGTTTTGCCCAATGCCCTGCATGCAATTTTATATTATATATGCCATTCTTTCTGCCTAGAAACTTGATTATGTTCATGGCATCCAAAATGCCCCCCTTTACGTCAAAAACGTTTTTTGACCTGCTAGAAAACAGCGATAGTAAATAAGAATCACTTGCAGAATTGGGTGATACTGATTAGTGGGAAAATTCATAATCAGACACTGAAAGGGATGACAGCGACAATTCTGCAACTGAGCAAATTTCAGTGTTTTTTTATTTGATTACATTATTGAATACATTTTATTATTATTATATTGTTATTTTTGGAAATTATTTATAGTTATTTATTATATTATAATTGATGATTTTGTGTTTCAAACTACATCATACCCGGAATGCGTACTAGACTCTTGTTTGGACAGATTTAAGTGAGTTATTTCTAAGAATTACAGGCCTACAATGTAAAACGCAAAATTTCTATATAAAACAATTTATTTATTTGAGACGCAAAAATCTGACATAATCATACCGCCAGGGAGGTTCAGTGCAGCAGAGAAAAATGTATTCTCCTACCCTCTTCTGCAAAGAACTGGAACTGGATCGATAGAAACACAATTTTTTGGGCTGGTAACCAACACCTTTATGTGTATTTAATCAGTGGATTTAGTTTCTTACCTGAAGTTTTAAGGTTAGATCTGATCTTCTGCCATTTATTAAGTTTCAACTTTTGTGTCACCTCAGGCGAAGACCAGTAGTTGGCTGTGTTGGTTTGGATGAATAAATTATTCACATGTATAACTTTTAAGATTTCCTGTTGATGTGTAATTTAGTGAAGGAACACCTTACCAAGTAAGTAAGACCTTGGGTCTTAATTAAAATGTTGATTTAGAAATCTACTGGGCTAGTAGAGAGAATAATCAGTTAATATGGACATTCATACCACATGCCTGTTTTGGAATACTTACTTAGCAAGACTTCATTGCAAAGGATTCATTGTCACCCTCTGATAGGCAGTTATGTACTGAATAATGGGGTTAATTTATTAAAGGCTTATCACTTTACAAAATTAATATTATAGAAATTGTGTGTTCACTTTGCAAAATGAATATTAACCACTTGCCGACCTACTCACGCAGATATACTGTGGCAGGACGGCTCTCCTGCGCGAACCGACATACCTGTACGTCGGTCCGTGCATGTGAGATTTATGCCCGCAGGTCCCATGGACTCAATGTCAGCCGGCGACCCGCGTTTGCTCTGTACAGAGGCAGAATGGGGATCTGCCAATGTAAACACGGCGGATCCCTGTTCTGAAAGGGGACATGACAGAGATACAGAGATCTACTGTTCCCAGTCATCGGGAACAGCAATCTCTGTCATATCCCTGGCAGCCCATCCCCCCTACAGTTAGAACACACCTAAGGAACACAGTTAACCCCTTGATTATCCCCTAGTGTTAAGCCCTTCTCTGCCAGTGTCATTTTTTACATTGATCACTGCATTTTTATAGTACTGATTAATGTAATAATGTCACTGGTCCCCAATCAGTGTCATTTGGGGTTAGATTTGTCCGCCCCAATGTTGAAGTCCTGCCAAAAATCGCAGATCACCATTACCAGTAAAAATAAAAAAAAAAAATAAAATTCCATAAATCTATCCCATAGTTTGTACACGTGATAACTTTTGCGCAAACCAATCTATATACACCTATTGTGTTTTTTTACCAAAAATATGTAGAAAAAAACATATTGGCCTAAACTGATGAATACATTTTTTTCTTTGGATATGTATTATAACAGAAAGTTAAAAAAAAGTTTTTTTTTCAAAATTGTCTGTCTTTTTTTGTTTATAGCGCAAAAAATAAAAAAACAGAGGTGATCAAATACCACGAAAAGGAAGCTCTATTCGTAGAAAAAAGGGACGTCAATTTTGTTTGGTTACAACATCACACGAGCACGCAATTGCCAGTTAAAGCGATCGCAAAAAACGGCCTGGTCAGGAAGTGGGTAAATCCTTCCGCAGCTGAAGTGGTTTTAAATAAAGTTAATCTATATTGACTTTGGGGTCTCTTTATTAATGTTTTCACTCAATCTTCATACAAATTTCATTTAAGATTCATGCATTTTTCTAAATAATAAATATGTGAATCTTGGGTAAAAGTTGTGTGAATCTTGTGTGAAAAAAATAATAAATATACCCCTAAGAATATGTGAGAGAAATCCATTTAAAAAAACAGGATTTTGATAGCATGTCGGTTGATTAGAGCTCAGTAAAATATAATTTTGCTAAATAAACAGTCTCTATTTGTTTTAAAAAAGCAATCCTATTGGATTCCCAAAAGAGAATGCTAACATGCTAATTGTCCAGCATATTAATAAAGTGGTGCGTTTTAACTGTCTTTTAGGTGCTCAAACATTACAAAGTTTAGTTGATAGAACAAGTCATGCTGCAAATAATGTATTTAATTTTTTCTCCTTAACCACTTCCTGACCACGTCCCGTACATTTACTGCTGCACTGTGGCAGCCCTACGCAAATCTCCATATATAGACGGCAATTCGCGCAGCCACAGTTGCGGGCAGGCGCACTCTCGTGCCTGCTGCATGCTCCGTGAGTGTGGCCATGGCTCAATGTCCGCCGGTAACCCGCAATCTAATAATACAGAGCCAGAACGGGGAACCTCCAATGTAAACACAGCGGTTTCCCATTCTGTCAGGGGACATGACAGTGATCTACTGATTCCTGTCATCAAGATCAGTTATATCTGTCATATCCCTCCCAGCCCAGCACCCGCACAGTTAGAACACAGTGAGGGAACACATTTGACCCATTGATTGCCCCCTACAATTTAACCCCTTCCCTGCCAGTGACATTTATACAGTAATCAGTGGCTATTTTTAGCACTGTATAAATGTCAATGGTCCCAAAAAAGTGTCAAAAGTGTCCGATCTGTCTGCCGCAATATCGAGTACCGATAAAAATCGGAGATCACCGCCAGCATTACTAGTAAAAAAAATAATACTAATAAAAATGCCATAAATCAATTCTCATTGTTTGTAAACGTGATAACTTTTGCACAAACCAATCAATAAATGCTTTTTTTCGATTTTATTTACCAAAAATATGTAGAAGAATACATTTTGGCCTAAACTGATGAATACATTTGTTTTTTATATATATATTTTTTTTGATTTGTATTATAGAAAAAAGCAAAAAATATAGTTTTTATTTTTCAAAATTGTCTGTTTTTTTTGGTTGTAGCCAAAAAATAAAAAAACAGAGCTAATCAAATATCACCAAAAGAAAGCTCTATTTGTGGGAAAAAAGGACGTCAATTTTCTTTGGGTACAACGTCACATGACCGCGCAAATGTCAGTTAAAGCAACGCAGTGCCACATTGCAAAAAGTGCTCTGGCCAGGAAGGGGGTAAATCCTTCTGGGACTGAAGTGGTTAACAGTGCTCCAGTCCTAATCCACTCTCCTTCATTTGCCAATGTCCACTTCCCCAGAATAGGGCCGGAGATCCAGACTGTGTAAAAGCAATGGTTTACCTGATCCTAATATCCAGTTGTGCTGCCAAAAAAGAAGGGATAAGCTTAAAGCAGCTCTTCAGTCATGTTTTCAACTTTCCATCTATTAAATCTTCTGCCCTTGTTGTTTTAAATTTGGATAGTAAAACATTTTTTTTTTTTTTGCCAGTAAATACCTTATACAGCCCACTTCCTGTTTGTTGTCTGGTCATTAGCCTTAGCATCATGCACATGTCTCACTCTCACTCTTGTGAGAGTTTGCCAGGAAGAGAGGGAGGGGAGTCATAAGAGGGCCAATGAGAGATGCAGGGCTGCAGAGCTGGAGGTGTGCCTCTGTGTGTCTGTGTAAATCCAGGAAGTGAACAGGCAACAGCTTCAGCTGCCCACTGTTACAATGGCTGCAGCCAAACTTAGTGGAGGGAGATTTCTACAGCATATTTGGCAAGTACAGAGTCATAATATATATAAAATAATATGCAAAGTGGTTGGAGGGAAGCTTTAGAATGGCAAAGATGTTTTTATAACAAATGATGTGAGCAGACTGCAGTTCCTCTTTAAAGTGCCATTAAAGCCACAACATAAAAAACTGTCAGCACTTGCTGTATTTCATGATGCTCATACTCACTCAGGCACTATGGGATTTGTTTTTGGTATTTTGTGGAAACAAACTAGTTTCCTGTTGTTCACTGTCCTTCCCTCCTTGTCTGTGTCCCTGCTGCAGCCTGAGATTTTGTAGACCAGCAGTTGCCACATCTACTGAGCATGCTCAAGTTTCAGTTTCCTTCTAATCTGCTCATTTACTCTTTTTTGTAACTGTGCAGCCCACATGACTATAGAGTCACACATGTAGGTGTATACACAGTGTTAAATGAAAGCCCACTCCTTTCCCCCTTCTCCATGCCCACTAAGCATGTAAGCACAAAGAGGGTGAGATATTACATCTTGATTGATGTAATTCTAAGCACATACAAACAACAGACAAAGGCTGGATTGCATCTCACTGCAGTAGTTAATTACAGAGCTGACATTATAAATATAAATAGTCACTCTCAACTGGTTTAACACACTTTTTAAACTGTAATGCCACAGTGATTTGGTAATAGGCTCACTTCAGCAGCTCACATATCAAGCAAATTGGTTACCGGTAAATAACGAAAAGTATATTAACCACTTACTGACCACGATGCATACATTCACTGCGGTAGTATGGCTCATTATCACAAATTGCCGCCTAGAAACGGGGATTCGGGAAAGTGCGATTTGCGGCCGAGTGCGCAAGCCCGCTGCACGCTCCGTGAGCATGTCCGTGGGTCGGGCAGACTCGATGTCCGCCATCAACCCGCGATTGCCTGTAAGACAGCAAGGACGGGGAAGCGTTGTTGTAAACACGGCGGTTCCCCGCTCTGACGGGCAGCATGACACTGATCTACTGATCCCTGTACTCAGGATCAGTTAGATCTCATATGCCCCTAACAGCCCAGCCCCCACAATGTTAGAACATGCCTAGGGAACACAGTTAATCCCTTCATTGCCCCCTGCAGGTTAACCCCTTCCCTGGCAGTGACATTTATACAGTAATCAGTGTTTTTTTTTAGATCTGATCACTGTATAAATGTCAGTGGTCCCAAAAAAGTGTCAACATTGTCCGACATGTCCACTGCAATATTGCAGTGCCGATAAAAATCGCAGCTCACCGCCATTACTTGTAAAAAATAAAAAAACAGTAAAAACGGCATAAATTAATTCTCATGGCTTGTAAATGTGGCAACTTTTGTGCAAACCAATCAATATACGCCGATTGCAATTTTTTTTACCACAAATATGTAGAAGAATATATATCGGCCAGAACTGATGGATAATTTGTTTTTATTTTATTTGCGTATGTATTATAGCAAAAAGTAAAAAATATTGGGTTTTTTTCAAAATTGTCGCTCTTTTTTTGTTTATAGCGGTGGTCAGAAGTGACGCAGAGGTGAACAAATACCAACAAAAGAAAGCTCTATTTGTGGCAAAAATAAGGACGTCATTTTTGTTTGGGTACAATGTCGCACGACCACGCAATTGTCAGTTAAAGCAACACAGTTCCGAATCACAAAAAGTGCTCTGATCCTAAAGTGGGAAATACTTCTGGGGCTGAAGTGGTTAAAGGATAAATTCACCTTTCATAACATGTTACAGGTACGAGATACACTGACAGATCAGGAGACCTGCATGGCACCAGTGATCTGCTGATGCGTCGTTGTATCCAAATAAAATTGATGTCCCTTTTTCTCCACAAAGAGCTTTCTTTTGGAGGTATTTGATTACCTCTGCGGTTTTTATTTTTTTGCGCTATAAACAAAAAAAAAGACCAACAATTTTGAAAAAAACAACAATATTTTTTACTTTCTGCTATAATACATATCCAAAAAAAATGTAAAAAAACTAATTTCTTCATAAATTTAGGCCAATATGTATTCTTCTACATATTTTTGGTAAAAAAAAATCCCAATAAGCGTATAGTGATTGGTTTGAGCAAAAGTTATAGCGTCTACAAACTATGGGATAGATTTATGGACTTTTAATTTTTTTATTGTTTTTACTGGTAATGGCAGCGATCAGCGATTTTTAGCGGGACTGCGACATTGCAGCAGACAAATCTGACCCTAAGTGACACTTTTTGGGACCAGTGACACCAATACAGTGATCGGTGCTAAAAAAAATGCACTGATCACTGTATAAATTACACTAGCAGGGAAGGGGTTAACATCAGGGGCAAGCAAAAGGTTAAGTGTGTTCCCTGGGAGTGTTTTCTAACTGTGTGGACTGACAAAAAGAACACAGGGATCACTGTTCCTGATTACTAGGAACAGAAAATCTCTGTGTACTTCCCCGTCGGAACGGGGATCTGCCTTTTTTACATAGGCAGATCCCCATTCTGCCTCTCTGTGGTTCGATTGCGGATGGCCAGTGGACATCAGGTCCGCTGGACCCGCAGATTAGTCCACCCTCTGTGCAGCGGGCGCACACCCACAGTATCTATTGCATGAAAGAACGTAGCGGTACGTTGTTTTGCACAATAGAGCCGCCCTGCCGCAGTATATATGCGGGGGCGGTCTTAAAGTGGTTAATATAAGGACACTTACATGTCCAGGGAGCCCGCGATGTTGGCACCCAAAGCCAACCCGTCCATCGGCTCTGGGTGCAGGTGCCGGCATTCTTACTAAGGGAAACAGGCTGTGAAGGTTTCACAGCCTGTTTCCTACTGTGCATGTGCGAGTCGCACAACGCTTTCTGAATGGTCCCATTGTCTTCTGGGACACACACAGGTCCCAGAAGGAGACGAGGGGGGAAGAGGAGGGCACAATAAAAAGCCATGGAAGTGACATACCTTGCCGCGGCACCATGGGACAGAAGTCCCGAAGAAAACATACTAAAAAATTATGAAAAAAAAAATATCCAAAAACGAGCCGGTGTGTGGTGTATGTTGGTTTCAAACAGAGTTTCATTTTTGCCTGGAACTCCGCTTTAATCTGACCAGTAGGTCTGTTATGTAACAGAACAAGGCTGGTTACAAGGCTGCTTAAAAAGTGTTAGCTGGAGTTTTGTAAACTGCAATATATTACATTTTTAATGTGGGGTTTAATACCGCTTTAGTGCCTGCAATCTACAAGTCTCCTTAATCTGAACTGAATACTGGTACAGGTAAGCAGATTCCCTCATTGCTAATTAATCATGAAAAATAAATATAAAATGTGCTTTAATGTCTGTTAGCTGGCTACCTTCTTCCAGTCTGATGCAATATGGCATAATGGGAATATTTAGGAATAAACAATTTATATACATTATATACCTAATTATATCTTGTTATGTGTTATCACAGTCACCATTATTAATTAGTTCTTATCTTTCTAACATATACCATTCACTTTTTAAAATCAGCCTACTCATGATTTAATCTTTCATATTGCTTTACTATAATACCTAAGGTTGAGCCTTTGCTTTTTTCCACCCAATCGTGCTGCAACAATGTTTTTTTTTAATTCTCAAACTGAGCTTTTCATCCTATCATCATACCTCGTTGTTGTGAATAGTTGTGTGACCAGCTCTTAGCAGACATGTACCTTTTGCCCAAGTATGCCATATTATGCATTATATCCTTTACACGTGCTTCTGTACAACCCCTTTGCTCAGAAGTATTTTCTGTAAATCTGGTGACTGCACCTAACTAGGGAGGGGGTTGGGGGCTCTGTGGTTAGCTGGGGTCTTTCCCTTGTGATCACAACATAAATAAGTTCTGGAACACATTCCAGGTTTCTTGGTTCTTGGTTCATGTTGGCAGATCCATCGCTGCCTCTCTTCTTAAGTACCCCCCTGAGAGATAGTTGTGGTTTTCCCTTTCTCTCTATTCCTGTGCACGCTCAAATGCAGAAAACCTGAGGCAATCAAGAGCGATGATGACTTAAGCCCTTCATCTATAAATTGTCGCTCTCAAGTATGTTTAACCCTGGCATAACTTGTTTCTCTGAATACATTTAGAGTTGACAAGCATTTACCCTTTTAATACCTCTTTATGATGGCAACTGTGGAAAGCATATCTGCTGGCAAATATGTATTCTCAAATAGACCTATGCCCTTGTTTTTAAAGCCATGTTGTCATTTTAGATTTATTGCAGTGATTACCTCTGTTTTTCATTTAAAATTGCAGCACTAATATACACTGAGCAAAATTATAAATGCAACACTTTTGTGTTTGCCCCTATTTATCATGAGCTAAACTCAAAGATGTACAACTTTTTCTGTGTACGCAAAAGGCCTATTTCTCTCAAATATTGTTCACAAATCTGTCTAAATCTGTGTTAGTGAGCACCTCTCCTTTGCCAAGATAATCCATTCACCTCACAGGTGTGGCATATCAAGATGCTGATTAGACAGCATGATTATTGCACAGGTGTGCCTTAGGCTGGCCACAATAAAAGGCCACTCTAAAATGAGCACCAACATTTGCCTCACGCAGTGCAGCACATTTCCTTCGCATAGAGGTGATCAGGTTGTTGATTGCGGCCTGCGGAATGTTGGTCCATTCCTCTTCAATGGCTGTGCGAAGTTGCTGGATATTGGCAGGAACTGGAACACGCTGTCATATACGCCAATCCAGAGCATCGCAAACATGCTCAATGGGTGACATGTCCGGTGAGTATGCTGGCCATGCAAGAACTGGGATGTTTTTAGCTGGATAAATGGTACAACAATAGGCCTCAGGATCTCATCACAGTATCTCTGTGCATTCAAAATGCGATCAATAAAATGCACCTGTGTTCATTGTCCATAGCATACGCCTGCCCATACCATAACCCCACCGCCACCATGGGCCACTCGATCCACAAACGTTGACATCAGCAAACCGATCACCCACACAATGCCATACACGCTGTCTGCCATCTGCCCTGTACAGTGAAATACAGGATTCATCCATGAAGAAAACACCTCTCCAAAATGCCAGACGCCACCGAATGTGAGCCTTTGCCCACTCAAGTAGGTTACGATGACGAACTGCAGTTAGGTCGAGACCCCGATGAGGATGACGGGCATTGCAGATGAGCTTCCCTGAGATGGTTTCCTGACAGTTTGTGCAGAAATTCTTTGGTTATGCAAACCGATTGTTGCTGCAGCTGTCCGGGTGGCTGGTCTCAGACGATCTTGGAGGTGAAGATGCTGAATGTGGAGGTCCAGTGATGGTGTGGTTACACGTGGTCTGGGGTTGTGAGGCCGGTTGAATGTACTGCCAAATTCTCTGAAACGCCTTTGAAAACAGCTTATGGTTGAGATATGAACATTCAATTCAAGGGCAACAGCTCTGGTGGACGTTCCTGCAGTCAGCATGCCAATTGCACGCTCCCTCAAAACTTGCGACATCTGTGGCATTGTGCTGTGTGATAAATGCACATTTTAGAGTGGTCTTTTATTGTGGCCAGCCTAAGGCACACTTGTACAATAATCATGCTGTCTAATCAGCATCTTCATATGCCACACCTGTGAGGTGAATGGATTACCTCAGCAAAGGAGAGGTACTCACTAAAACAGATTTAGACAGATTTGTGAACAATATTTAAGAGAAATAGGCCTTTTGTGTACATAGAAAAAGTTGTAGATCTTTGAATTCAGCTCATTTATTAGTATTATTATACAGGATTTATATGGCGCCAACAGTTTGCACAGTGCTTAACAAAATGAAGGTAGACATTACAGTTACAGTACAATTTGGTACAAGAGGAATCAGAGGGCCCTGCTCCTTAGAGCTTACAATCTAAGAGGAAGGGTCAATTGATACAAAAGGTAATAACTGTGGGGGAGGAGCTGATGGAGAAAGTAAAACAGTGTATTAGTTAGAAGCAGGATAGACTTCTTTAAAGAGAAGGGTTTTCAGGGATCTTCCAAAGATGGATAGATTAGAGGACAGTCAGACAGATTGGGGTAAGGAGTTCCAAAGGATGGGAAAAGCTCTGGAGAAATTCTGGAGGCGAGCATGGGAGGAGGTGACAAGGGAGCTAGAGAGCAGGAGGTCTTGGGAGGACCGAAGAGAGCGGTTTGGTTGGTGTTTTGAGACTAGGTTAGAGATGTATCTGGGGACAGAGTTGTGGATGGCTTTGTAAATTACTGTTAGTACTTTGAATTTTATT
The DNA here is from genome assembly GCA_018402905.1 of Glandirana rugosa. Taxonomy (NCBI): domain Eukaryota; kingdom Metazoa; phylum Chordata; class Amphibia; order Anura; family Ranidae; genus Glandirana; species Glandirana rugosa. Next base: position 1,947,653 of record BLSH010333321.1, on the reverse strand, counting down.
TGTTGGGTGAGTGGAAGCCAGTGGAGGGATTGGCAGAGAGGGGTTGGGGACACTGAGCGGTTGGTAAGGTGGATGAGTCTTGCAGCAGCATTCATTATGGACTGAAGGGGAGATAATGTATGTAAAGGTAATCCAATGAGGAGGGAGTTGCATTAGTTGAGGCGAGAGATAACCAGGGAGTGAATTAGAAGCTTAGTTGTGTCATTGGTTAAAAAGTGGCGGATTCGAAAGATGATGCAGAGGTTAAGGCGGCATGATTTGGACAGGTGTTGGATGTGGGCCTGAAAGGACAGTTCAGAGTCTAGGGGACGGACTGATAGTTGTGCCATTGATCTTGACAGAGAAGTCAGGGGAAGGGGCACGTGGGGGAGGTAATATTATGAACTCAGTTTTAGATAGATTCAGTTTGAGGAAGTGCTGTGACATCCAGGTTGATATGTCTGTTAGTAAATCAGTGATCTGTGAGGAGACTGATGGGGTGAGCTGAGGTGTAGAGAGATAGATTTGGGTATCATCGGCATATAAATGATAGCGGAAGCCATGGGAGGCTGACCCAGAGAGGACGTGTAGATTGAGAATAGTAGAGGCCCAAGGACAGAACCTTGGGGGACACCAATGGCAAGGACAGTTGAAGAGGAGGAAGTGGAGTTGTAAGTGACACTGAAGGTGCAGTGAGATAGGTAAGATTCCAACCAACGGAGAGCACAGCCATGTAGACCAAGCAAATTGACTTTTTTGAGGATGAGGGGTGATCAACTGTATCAAAGGCAGCGGAGAGGTCCAAGAGTAAGAGTATGGAATAATGACTGTTGGTTTAAGCTGTTAGTAAGTCGTTAGTGAGTTTTAGGAGAGCAGTTTCTGTGGAGTGCTGTGAATGAAATCCAGACTGAAGGGGATCAAGAAGGTTAATCTCAATGAGGTGGTCACTCAGTCGGTTGTAGACTAAATGTGGGAGTGAGTAGTGCATGTTTCAGAAGGTTGGGGAAGATGCAAGTAGAGAGGGAGAGGTTGAAGATTTGAGTTAAAGAGCGTAGGATAGAGTCGGAGGGTGACCTTAGTATTTGAGAAGGAACAGGGTCCAGGGGGCAGGAGGTTAGGTGGGCGTTAGAAAAACGTTTACTGACTTTGCATTTACAATTATGCTCAGTGTATTTACAGAATACACTATACATAAATGGTGTTTCATATTGTGCAAAACTGTACTGTACAAATGTATAATATGTATTAAAATATAACATTACATTATCTACAGCATAGGTCTCAAACACAAGGCCCGGGGGCCAAATCCGGCCCTCTGGGTCATTTCATGTGGCCCTCATACCTTTCCTGCAGCAGCAGCACTCCCCTCATCTCCACCACCCCCTGTCTCAGCAGTCGGTTGCAGAGTGGAGGACAGAACTCCTTCAGATCCTGCTCCTCTCTGTGCAGCTGCAGCATCCCCTCATCTTCACCTCCCCTGGTCTCAGCATTCAGAAAACTCCAGCTCTCCTCTAGACCCTGCACTTTCTGCTTCCCAGCTCTGCCCCTACTGTGATGCAAGGAAGGGTTGAGGACCCTTGACTTCTGATGGTGGGGGGGAGCTCTTGGCATCTGATGTAAGGGGGGTGGTGCTCTGGACATCTAATCTTACATATACAACCGGCCCTTTCAGGGCGACCATAATGCTGATACGGCCCACGATGAAATCAAGTTTGACACCCCTGATCTACAGTTAGCTGAAAATAACTTATTTTGCACACTTTGTTTAGAATTTTTTTTCGGACATATAATTGGATACACCACATCAGCGTAAACTGGTGTACTAATTTAATAATTTTTTGTGTTGTTGAATTCATTTTGAATTTACTTTATTTTCCACTGCAGAACTGTTAGCACGTCACAAAAAAAGCAATCAAGCAGGAAAAATATATTATTTTTTATTATATAACAATGTCAATAACGCAACAGTTTACAAACATAGCACAGTGGGGTTGATTTACTAAAACTGGAGAATGCAAAATCTGATGCAGCTCTGCATGGAAACCAATCAACATCTAGGGTTTTTTTTTGTCAATGCTTAATTTAACAAGTTGCAGTTAGAAGTTTATTGGCTACCATGCAAAGCTGCACCTTATTTTGCCCTCTCCACTTTTAGTAAATCAACACCACTGTGTATTTGGAGAGGGCAGAAATCCAAATGTCCAATGATTAGTAGGTTACAATGGCAACAAGACTATTGCTTAAGAGAATATGTCTTAATTGAATTGCAGCCTTACTAAGCGCATTCTTATAATTCATTTACATTTTTAGTGTTCACTTTTTACATATTCTTGTACACTTGTGATTGCTAATGTACTTTCAAACACTGGAGTCCAACTTCACCAACTTTAGCATGTTCTTGTAAAGAACCAGACCATTCTCAACAAATATATGTTAGTGCTATCCCAAAACAGTGCTCTCAAGATGATCAAAAATGTTACCTTTATAAAGTAGGAAGGGTAACATAATTGTCACTGTGCTTGGGTGATTGAGAGCATGTTTTTTTTTTCTTAGCTGCACCTTTTATTGACCTGGTTTATATACAAGCTTTACTTTTTTTCGTTTTTTTAACATTTGTACGATATTTTTGATATGATGACCCAAAAAAATGAAAGAACGGAAGAACACAGGGAAATGGTAGCTCTGATGGAATCTCTGTTCCTCTCCAACACACTCTTTCTGTGTTTCCCCCTTTTTCTGACATATTTTAAAACTATTTTCCCAGCCTCCTGTGTCACACAGTGTAACACACTGCAAACAACCAACGTTTTGGCAGAGGCATGTCAGTGAACTTATGAAGTGCTGCTTTCACATATAAGCACCAATCATCTTAATAAAGCCCATTGTGTGAAGTACAAAACCTCTAGTTAGGTCATTTTAGACTGTTCATCTTGCATTTCCCAGTTTGCTTTTTCTTGCATTCTTCTTCTTCACCCCATTTGTGATCCTGGTGCCAGAAGGAATAGGAATAAAGTGAAATATTGGGTGAATGTTTGAGGTGTTTAAGAAGCAATGATCCAGCATACAAGTTTGTGTGTCTTTTTTAGAATATTTCCACTTTATGTTGTCCTACAAACATTTTGTTTTAGGCTTTTACTCCAAAACAATGCATATTTAATGTTCATGTTCTGTTAGCTATTCTCGCTCCATTCTGGTACCATTCCCACCCCATGAACAGAGTGATACTGGTGTGGTGATAGGGTCCGAGGAACTCCATGTGGGTAAAGGAAGTCAGAGGACTGGATGGAAGAAGCCTGCTGTAACCCTGCAGACTGAGGTGCACACTGCCTTACAATAGCTTGGTGAGAAGGCTGATGTTGGAACATGGTGTGGGTATCTGCAGCCTGTGTGCTTGCATGGTTGCCCAATCTGGGCATGAGTGAGCTGGAGGTAAAATGAGCAGAGAAGTGCTGGTAGGGCAATCGCTCCATAGGTTGCATTCCACCTCCCACTGTGCAGCTGCTATAGGATGGCACACTTGACCAGCTATTACATGAAATGTCTTCTATGCCCGTGACAGGCTCTGTGGCAGGTGCTGAATTAGCATACATGCAGGCCTGACGTTGAGCAGACTCTGTGCGAAATGAGGTTGAGGATGAAGAAGAGGATGAAGGTTGTGGATACCCAGATCTGTAGTATGGATCTTCATCACTTGGAGATGTGTCCATGTAGGGCTTCTTATAAGGATGCTCAGATGATTCTTCACTTGCTGAAAAGGAAAATAAATATTTTTTCTTACTATTGTTACACAGTACCAAATTTACTTCCCTCTATAATTCAAAGGACAAATACATTTTTAGTAAACTTGTCTTTTAATAATGCCCCTCCCTCATCCTTAGTGCAGAGTGATGTGTTAAATACTTTCCTTACTCCCCATTGCAGTGATTTGCACTGTGCGGCCCTGCCCAGTGGTGCACAACCTTTCTCCCAAAAATGTCTTCTCTGGTTCCTTTTCCGGTGACCTTCTTCATTCTTATGGGTGAGCCTTATTTCAACTGTATTGAATTTAACAAGACAGTGGGGGAGATTTACTAAACCTGGAACACTCTGAATCTGGGCAGCTGTGCATAGTAACCAATCAGCTTCTAACTTCAGCTTGTTCAATTAAGCTTTGACAATAAAACCTGGAAGCTGATTGGTTTCTATGAAGAGCTACACCAGAATTTGCACCACACAGTTTTAATAAATAACCCCCACTTTTAAATTCAGGACTTTAAACTCTATCTGCATTATGTGAATAGATGTCACCTCCAAAGCAACTTTTCTGCTTCTCTGTTATGTAATATGTTGTTTTGAATAAACTGATCGATGTGGGATTACTTAATAATAGTTTACTTAAGGTGATAAAGTGATTTACATGAAAGTTTGATGTTTCTGAAGTGCACACCTTGGAGGGCATACTAAAGCCATACACAACTTTTCAGTTGTGTTTAGATTAGGGAAGGGACATGTATTCCATTATTTAATATTTTTTTTGTTAATTTTTTTAGCTATTTAGGTTTATTAATTTATAAAGTTATTTTCTCTTACACGTTTTATATTTTTGCAGTTGTCATATGTTATTCTTCACTCTGTAGCCTTGAATATTTCTTTATATATTTTTTCCACAGTTCTTCAGTTTCTATCCCATCCATAAATTTTATAAGAGAGTTATTTCTGAGTTTCATCTCTATTTTTATTTTTGCATATACATTGGATTAAATATTTTTGGGTTATGGGTATGCAGCCAATTGAATAGCATCCTGAATGAGTGGTAATTGTAAAAGCAATAGGAATGCAGCACACTAAGATTCAAAATAATATTTTTCCCTTATTAAAATAGACAGCAGGAACAGGTTCTATTCTGACATGTGTTGGGCTAGACATGGTCTGCAGGTAAATTCCAGGTATGGCAATTTTTACATAGTTAAATTGGTCCTTCTTAGACCAATTTAACCGCTTCACCCCCGGATGGATTTCCCACTGTAGGACCAGAGCACTTTTTGCGATTCGGCACTGCGTCACTTTAACTGACAATTGCGCAGTCATGCAATGTTGTACCCAAACAAAATTTGCGTCCTTTTTTCCCCACAAATAGAGCTTTCTTTTGGTGGTATTTGATCACCTCTGCGCCATTTCTGATCACCACTATAAACAAAAAAAGAGCGGCAATTTTGAAAAAAAAACAAAATTTCTTACTTTTTGCCAACATACAAATTAAAAAAAAATATAAAAAACCAAATGTATTCATCGGTTTTGGCTGATTTATATTCTTCCTCATATTTTTGGTAAAAAAAATCACAATCTGCGTTTATTGATTGGTTTGTACAAAAGTTGCGGCGTTTACAAACCATGAGAATTAATTTGTGGTGTTTTTACATTTTTTTTTTACTGGTAATGGTGGCGATCTGCGTTTTTTATCGGGACTGCGATATTGGGGCGGACATGTCGGACATTTTTGACACTTTTCTGGGACCAATGACATTTATACAGCGATCAGAAATTTAAATATCCACTGATTACTGTATAAATGTCATAGGTAGTGAAGGGGTTAACCTGTAGGGGGCAGGGAAGGGGTTAACTGTGTTCCCTAGGTGTGTTCTGTGAGGGGGCGGTCTACCAAGGGCATAAGAGATATAAGTGATCCCAGTGACAGGGATCAGTAGATCTCTTACATGCCCACTGACAGAGTGGGGAACCACCGTGTTTACATCGTTCTTCCCCGTTCTTTCCCTCTGGCAGGTTATCGCGGCTCGCCGACAGACATCGGGTCCGCCCAAGCTGCGGGAACACTCCTCCAGAGTGCGTCGGCACGAGAACGCGCCGCCAGCGGCGCGCTCCCGCCTGCTAACTGAGAACGTGCGGATCGCTGCTTATATATGGTGATTCGCGGAATAGAGCCACACTGCCGCCGTACATATACAGTATGCGGTCGGGAAGTGGTTAAGAATGTATATGCCATACCTGTGGGATCCCAGTAGAAGCTTGATATCACTGTAGTAGGCACTGCTAATACAGTGATCTTCACTAGCTTCTGGGTCCCCTCCTGAGTGGCTGCATTTCTACACACTAAACACAGCAGGTTGCTTGTTCAACACAGGCACCAATCAGATCATTTTTCTCTGTTAATACTAGGGGTTCTCTGATTGGAGGAGAAAAAAAGGTCAATCAAAGAAAACTTTGCATTCATTGAGAAAATTATGGAAGTTCTACCAATTAATCGCAGCAGGGAATTCCAGGTCTGGTGAGACTAATGGTTTACCTGAGAGTGGTAATAGGGGCAAATACGGCGACATGATGTTACCCCATACAGTTAAATGATGTCATATTAAAGGCAGGGATTGAGGTTTTGATTGAGAGGGAAGCCAAAGAAGGGTCCAGAAATCCACAGGAGAGAAACAGTGGGTACCCAAGTTTACCCATATGGGGGCCTCTTTAGAAGTGTAAAGTAATATCAATGAAGTTATAATGGGGTGCCCTAAAATATTCAAAAAATTTGGGGACTCCAAACCTCTATTGGCATTTATTTATATACATTGTATGTTTAGTGATTATAAATGTAATTCATGGTGTGGTCTTGAAAGTGGAGTTGAAATTGAGGGATGTTAAAGGCATAGGGGACAAAAGTGACATGGTAACTTTAAAACTTTAGTAAATGTCACATCTACAATGGTCTAGTGGCCCCGATCTCTGGGTTCCCTTGGTGCGTGAGGAGTCACATATATGGAGGTACACCACTGTCCCTTCATAATCCTGCCACAGCATTTTAAGCACATTTTTGGTGCTGACAGGTTTAGCCCAACTCCAGATAATCTAGAAGAGGGAAAGAATCTTTAATAACCTTTTTACTGCTGCTTTGCCCAGTTCAGTAAATGAACATAAGTGACACATAGGGAGAAATTTACTAAAACTGAAGCACTCGGAATCTGGTGCAGCTGGGCATGATGGCCAATCAGCTTCTAACTTTGGCTCAATTAAGCTTTGACAATAAGACCTAGAAGCTAAATGGTTTCTATGCAGAGCTGCACCAGATTTTGCACTCTCCAGTTTCAGTAAATCTCCCCCATACATTATGTGTATAAAGTTGTGTATCCTTTTTTCATACAGAGAAGCCTAAAAGGGCACTTAACATCTATTCAACAAAATGTATAAATTTTAATTGTGTTTAATATTTTATGTATATATTTTATATGAATTTTATCCCACAATAATGTTATAATCATAAATGTTCAATACATACATAAAAATCACAGATTCATTATATTTCTGCATTCATATATAAAAAATGTACAACCAATATATATTTGTATGAAATAGATAAACAAATTAAAAGCATTTATTTCTCATGAATCATAATTTGATCTCCATTTTGAATGGCTTAATTTCCTGTTATTCACATATTTTTCCTTCAGTTTGTTTTAATATCTACTGATCGACTTGTGTGCAACCAGCCTGTTGGGGTTTTCCCGAACAATCAGTGCCGCCTGCTATAGCCAGCAACACTGATCATTGTTTTCCACCGGGGGGTAAGGCTCCTCTCTGGCAGAATACAATAGCTCAAAGGGAGTGATTCCTCCATCCACATCGAATGTGTGGATGGAGGAATGAATTAATTTTTTTCATTCAACCTTCTGGTTGAAAGAAAAAAAAATTAATCATGTATGGCCTGCCTTACTTTACTATGGTCACCCCTTTTAGGAAACAAAATAGTGTAATTAAACATTAGAAGGCTTTATTTCACTGGCGTGGCTGTATGGTTTTCTAACTTTAGAATTATTTATTTATTACAGATATATAGCGCTGAAAATTTATTCAGCACTTTATATATATATTGTACATTCAGATCAGTCCCTGCACTCAAGGAACTTACTATCTAAGGTCCCCAACTCATATTCATACATACATATACTAGGGCGAATTTAGAGAGGAGACAGTTAACCTACCTGCATGTAGGACTTTTGGTGTGCTTTCAGAAAGCGCACCAAAATTGCAGAACATAATAGAAAACCTAGAAAACATGACAACCTCAGGTACACTGCACTGCGGGCAAAGCAGTAGCAGTAGGAGCAGTGTGAAAGTGCCCTTATTATTGTTTTTTTTTTTAATTAAATTTTTTGGTTAATTTGAGTTCAGTGGTCACTTTTAGCAAGCAACAATAAATGAAGTGACATGTAAGCAGAGGCATACATTAACTAAAGCCTACTGCAAAATGTACAGCCCACTAAGCATTGTTTGCGTTTATCCTGACCCAATAACAAAGTTGCCTCTTTATAAATAGTGGCGTAAAACCGTAAAGTTTGCCATTTTTTCATACACCATTTTTCAGAAAAATATAGTAGTCATTTCCCACCCAATTTATGTAAGCAAAATTAAATTCTTGTCTAGTTTAAAATTCAAGAACTTGGACTTGAAAACGTTACACCTCTCTGAAAACTGGAATAAGAACAACTACCATATTTGTAGGAGGGTGCATATTTTTTATGAGGAAAGTGTGGCATTTACTGTAGTTTGAGCTGTTTTTAATAAAGTCTCTCCAATTTCAAAAATTACATTAGGATGCACTTCTTTGCTTTATATTCTATCAAATTTTTCCCTGGGTGCATAACTATATTTTTTCCACCAAAAAAATAGCAAAAATGTGTATATAATTTTTGTTTAATACCTAGATTATTTCCACAGCTTGGAATGCCAATGATAATTTTATTTTTACTAGTATTGACATTTGACAAGCTCTTAATCAACACTATTTTATTTGGTTTTAAAATCCCTGTTCCCCCTATGCCTTTGAGACAAGGGGATGAAACGGGTTTACAATCTTATTTGAGTTTTATCAGTGCAGCAACAACATAAAATAGTTCTTTCTAATCATTATTGTATGCCGTAAACAATTATCCTCTAGCTACTGTATTCGCCACAAAAAAAGTACAGTCAAAAAACAAATATACCAAAATCACATGCACTTCACTTTATGGATACAGTTAACTAAGAGAAATCAAACAAATATTTGCAAATTTCTTGGAAAATGGCCAAAACAGGTGAACTCAGCAATACACTGAGAAGTAGCAACCTAACCTTTATATAAAATGACAAAGAACAGATAGTAATATGTATATTTTTTGTATTGTTACTCTGCGGTTCTAACTGTCGTACTCATGTAAAAGTACTGAAAAAAGGTTTGGAGTTTAGCATGTCATCGGAGGCAGGCAGAGGCACAGCTTGCTTTCCATTGACTCATAATGATCTTAAAACAAGGCAGGCACTGTCAACAAATTATTCTGGGTGACTGGCTTGGAACGTCAGCTTATATGCATAGAGGCAAGCGGCTATCCCAGCTTCATTAATTCAGTAAAAATTGTTATTGCATCATATGTGATCTACCAGCTTTGCTGTGGGAAACTAGAAAAAATGTTTGGACCATGTAACCTATGTCCCTCCTGTTGTGGTGCTAATACTAGCTGATCCTTGTTGAAAAGTGCTTTTCTGATTTACTATGGTAATGGAAGGCACCTTGGTCTTTCTATTTTTATACGTTCCCTTTTAACATTCAAAATGCATGATTGATTTATTTTCATTTCAATTATCAATTTTCCAACCAAAAATAGAGAGCTCCTCAAAGTAAATGGCACATACCTTTCCTTTTTGTGCAGTGATATATAGGCCCAGGTTCATGAGGAAGAGATTGGTATGAGTTGGAAGGAGGCATTATGTCCTGAGAGGTGCTGCTAACACCATTCTCACACTGGAACTGAGAACTGAGGTTGGAGGAACTGGAAATATTCCGAGATTCAGAGGGAAATGGACTATGATTGGATGAAACCTTCTGTCGCACTGTACTTCTTGGAACTACTGGATATTCTTTGCTGAAATGAAAAACAAACTATATAGCCAGATGCACATCAGTGTAAAACAAAAAAAAAAAAAAAAGAAAATGCAGTTATTAGTGTAGTTATATGAAAATTGTTTTTTTTTAGTTTTAGATTGAATGGGAAAAGGTTGGAACCCTTCTCAGGTTTTACTGCAGTCTGGGATCATTAGAGAGATTTTCCCTCACTTTCTGTTGTGGAAGCAATTTTTTTTCCAGACAGGAAATGAGGGAAACCTGCAACAGGAAAACAGGCAATAAAAACCCAACTGAGTAGTTTAGTAGCATTCCCCTACTTAAAAAAAAACATAAACATTTTTACTTCGGTCTGTGCTGTTGCTGTTAAAGAGAGTTCTCCTCGTTTCCTATCTCGGGGACAACCTTTTTGCTAGGCAGAAAGCAATGGAATCTCTCCATTGGAGCCCCCCACAGCAGTAAAATTTAACAGTTCTAATCCTTCCCCATTCTATCCAAAACTACTAAAAAAAAAAATTGCGCTTAGACACACTTTAAAGTAGATATACATCCTAACTGATGATTCGTTTAGTAATGAACTGTGTATTATAAACAATAGGCATTTCTTTTCATCTCTTTGTTCATCCTCTTTTTCCATCTCAGTGATACCGACCTTGTCCAGCCTCTCTCAGCTACTTCCTGTCTTAGGCCCCAATCACACTTTGACGTGATATGTTTGTTGCATGTTTATTTGCGTGAAAAATGCGTGTCTGCTTTGCCACAATGGGGGTGTCATTAATAATGAATGACACCACAAGTGCAACACACATTTTTGTACATTTCGTAAACACAGGCAAAATTGGGAGATTTTGCATGTGTTCACAAAAAGCTATATTATGAATTCAGTCTTAATAGAAACAATGACAGTACGCCATGACAGCACCATGACATCCTATGTATTTTTAATATTTTGCTGTAGGTTGTTTTTGTTGTCTTCAGAAGTTTGGTAATAACTGTAATCTATAACGAAAATTCTTACTTTTTGCATATTTTCTAAACATTGTGCATTCAGGGCAAAGTGGCCAGTGTCTCCTGGTAGCCCCCCACAGCAAGGTATAATTACCCATCCATGCTCTCTCAGCACCTCCCTGCTGCAGGAGCCCACCCTGGTATGGTGATTGGCCACTCAAATGCAAGCACTGTCACATTGGAGAGGTCACTTACTCCCCCATTCCCAGAAGCCCAGATCCATTACAGCAATGGAGCCCAATAATGGGCAAAGTGACAGCATCTCTTTTGGTATGGAAATATTCCCTTAACCAGACACCAGCTAAGGCCTAGAGGAATGTTTAATGGCAGGTCATAGTTCTTGTGCTGTTGGTTTAATGTTAGCTTGTTAATTGTGAATGGAAGATGCTCATTAGAGAAGGCATGGCTGGTGTTATCTACATAACCAAATAGATACTGATCCATACAGACAGCCAATCCTAAAGAAGACTGTTTTCCATATATTTTCTTCGTCTATGAATTATGTACTAGAGTGAAATAATATTTTTTAAATGAACTCAGGTGTATGATCAGTGCATTTTTCATGTTTATAGTGTAGTAAATAGAATGCACACCCAACTGTTCCTGCAGAAGAAGAAAACAAGCACTGTTACAGAGGTTCTCTGCATTTATACCACAGGCTAAATGTAAAAGGGGATGAGAACAAATTTTGTGAATAATAACTATATGTGGTTAATTCATGTGTCTTATAGTATTCTGTATATGAAACCCTTTTTAACCTCACCTGCTTTTTTTATTTAATTTTTTGCCTTTGTTTGTGCAGACCAACCTGTCAAAAGTGATAAATTGGCATAAACACAGGACGTTAAAAAAACGAGCTGTAAAGCTAGTAACAACGCCAGGAAAAATGCCCATTAAAAGCACGATTTTATCAGCGCTTTGCATTGACGTCAATGTGCATTTTTCCGTGCTAGCTATAAGTCGTATTTCTCTGTCTCTATTCAAGATCAATGGTTCCTTATGGGAGCCCATGGATTTGAATAGAAGTTGCACCCAAAGTCAGATCATGATGATCCAACTTGCAGTGCGACTTGTGTGCTGAGGATCTTGAGGGGGAATCCTGCAAAAAAAATTTTTTTTAAATTTGCGTAGGGTTCCCCCCAGTACGATACAAGACCCCCCAAAATCCATACCAGACCCTTATCCAAGCACGCAGCCTGGCAGGCCAGGGAAGAGGGTGGGGATGAGAGAGCCCCCCCTCATGGCCATTTTCTTGGCATGGGGGTTCCCCTTAAAATCCATACCAGACCGAAGGGTCTGGTATCATCCTGGGGGGGGGGGGAACCCCACACAAATTTTTGTTTCATTTTTTTTGTGGGAGTTCCCCTTCAATATCCTCAGCACACAAGTCGCACCGCAAGTGGGATCATCATGATCTGACTTCTGGTGCAACTTCTATTCAAATCAATGGGCCATAGGGAACCATTGATTTTGAATAAAGACAGAAAAATGCCTGACGTTAAGCCACTTTTTTGCATGTTTTTTAGTGTTAGAGCGTTTTTACAGCTAAAAATGTCTCTCAGAACCCACTAGTCTTGCAATTTTTTTTACAGCTCAAACACGCCACAGCCAAAAACAGTTGATAACAACCTATGTGTGCATGAACACATAGGATTACATGATGGGGAGTTTATTGACTGTAGAAAGAAAATGTCTGCAACTAAAAACAGCAGCTGTAAAAATGTCCAAAAACGTTCAGTGTGCATGAGGCCTAATGCTTTCAGGGGTACTTGCAAAAGTTACCATTACACCTTCATATACCACCACTTTCCTCTTTGTTCAACCCTGTAAAAGACTGAGGCTGGACCTCAGATTATTGAGTCTGCAGTGCTGGAGATAAGGTAGCGATTGCAGCAAAAGACCTTTTGTCTTTTAAAAAATATGGGCAAGATATATAAGTTGAATTTGGGCTTTAAATATCCTTTGTCCACTCTTAAAGGAAAGCACAACATGGATGATATTAGGTTCTCCTAGGATATATGAGTGTCTGCTTACATTTAATGATGTCAATTGGTAATACGATTGCTGGATCATTAGCTGTAGGTGTGAAGTTGACTTCGTTTAGGGGTATGTTAAAGTTAGGGGTTAGTCTTTCATGTGCGATATATTTCACATATTGTGCTTCAGTGATTGCATCCAGAACTACTGTGCCAAATTAGCCAGAAACTAAAACTAGCGTACTATGTGTTCATCACCCATAATGTTCATGACCATCTTATTCATGTCTGAGTAGAACCAACATTTTTCAGCATTGAGACAGGCTAGCATTCGGTTCCTCCTATCCTTTCATTAGAAACTCAAGTCATAATGTTACTTGAAGCCAAGTTTAAGAGAAAACACAAAGAGGAAGAGACTACCTTTGCATCCTGGACATTCGATGCAGCTCCATGTCATCGCTCCCCCTAAATCCTTTGGCAAATGGGTTGTTTTCAATCTTCAGCTGTGTTATCTAATAATAATATGGAAGTCACATCAGAATTGTAAAGTTTTATTTCCAGAGGCACAAAAAGATCTTTAAAAGATGAAAATTTGTAATCAGTAATAATCAGTATACTGACCACAAATTAAAATTACTGACAACACAACCTCAACTGAACTGATTATAGTAATCAAATTGGAGCCTTATCTCAAGCCAGCCACCTAGTGCACTATGAAGTATGCATGGGGGTAATGGATCACATTTGTTATCAGATGTAAACTTACAATTCTACTTTTTTCATTGGGACTGAAGGTGAAGGAAAATATAAAAAGGTGGTTTGCCACAAGAACATAGTGGGAAAATCTTCCATTTGGGAGCTGTTTGCTCTCACGTCCTGTCGGGTCTATAGGACAGGAAGTGAAAGGAGTTTTCCAGGATAGGTCACAGGTGACGGGTTTTAACCATTCCCTACGTTATCATCTTTTTCTGAATTGCTAATGGCAACAACCAATATGGATGAATATAGAATTACAGTAGGCCTTGAAGTGTATCTAAAGCCATTTTTTTGATAGTGTGGTAGGGGATAGAACCTTATTTAGGTTGTTATTGATTTCTGTGTGACTGTTGGGGAGATACACCTTCTCTATGTGCTGTGATGGCCATTTTCACTGAAATTGAAAGTAAGGGAGAATCTGAAGGGGCATCATACAAAGGGGGCATTTATCCCAATGACAACTGTCTAAGAGATGATTTCCCTTACATGGGAGAGATCTACTCTTACTTGTTATTGTGCCTTAAGACAGAAAGTGAATTAAAATCTCCCCAATAGGACCAAGACATTAAAAAAGAAACAAACTTGACAGGAGTTTAACCATCTCCTACTATATCCAAAACTAAAAGCAAATTGACTTATACTATATAATTACTATATAAAGATATCATTCATTCATGCTGCTTTCAAAACGCACAGCTGTGTTTACTGAAAGATTTAAGAACAATGCAGTTGATTTACTAAAACTGGAGAGCTCAAAATCTGGTGCAGCTCTGCATTGTAGCCAATCAGCTTCAGCCTGTTCAATTAAGCTTTGACAATAAAACTTGGAAACAAATTGGTTTCAATGCAGAGCTACGCCGGATATTGCACTCTCCAGTTTTAGTAAATCAACTCCAGTGTTTTTCTTCCTTTCTGCTTTACGTCATTTCTTTACTGTTTAGGGCTAGATGTGTGTTAAGTCTATTCACACCTAATCATTTAAACACGTTTTAACACACCTAAACACATGTACATAGCTTAGTAGCCATTGTTTTGTATGGTGCAAATTCACATCTGTGCAAAGCCATTGAAGCATGTTGTCTGTTTGTGTATTGACGTGTTACAGGGCATGTTGAGTGGGAATCCAACCTTAATTTGTTGGTAATCTTACAGTGAAAGAAACTGGCTGCTGCAACCAACTTACAACTTCTCAGATACTGAATAAGTACACATTTCAGTAGTACAACCAGTATTTGCAACTATTGAACAACATTTGTTTGTGCTCCTTGTGAAGTCAGCCTTGGAGCATAATATTTACAACTGTCGAATTGTACCATAATGCAGTGTTCTGCACTGTGTCTCTGTGAGGAGGAGGACATCTTGGAAAAGGCAGACTTTTGCTTTTTCATATCAAAGCCTCCAGTGAGGAGAATATGGCAGTGACATCACCAAATCTCACTCCAAATCTCAAAAGACTAGTAGTCCGAAGCAGCATTGTTTTAGATTTCTAATATTTTTCAGTAGGAACTCAGAAAAGGTACATTTTCTAGGGTACTTCAAAGACACAATTCACATTTTTAAGTTTTCCCTATAACAGCAAATCTTTACTTCTTCAGTTTCACTTAAAGCGACTTATTGTTAGAGTGCTTTACATAGTCTGGAGGTTGTTTGGCTACAATCAAGTTCAGTTTTTAGTGCATTAACTATAGCACCCTCTACCTAGGTATGTACTAGAAGTGGGTTTTATGAGTGCAGGTAAATTTAGGCAGGCCAGCTAGGCCTGTTTGTTTTGATCTGTGTGGGCTGGGAGTGGCCTAGAGTAGCAGCTGGTGACTCATAGGTAGCATCACTTCTCTGTCACCTCCCTCTTGCTTCCAGAGGTTTCTAGAAGAGGAGGAGGGGAAGAGAGGCGGGTCAGTCTGGGGTGTCTCAGGGAGCCCTGACCAATCACCAACTAGGATTGGCAGGGGGCAGGCCTCCTTGAAATATCCAGGGTCAGCCCAGCTGGGGAGTAGAGTTCAGGTGCAGGAACTGGGAGATGGAGTGCCAGGCTGTCGGGCCTTTGAGGGAGCCCCCCCAGTCTGTGGGTGGTGACCTTGGGCCTGGAGCTCGGAAGTGTATGGGACCCTTGTACAAACCACAGGGGTATCCTTGCCAGGAGCAGGAGAACACAGTGTAGAGTACTGCTGGGCAAGTCTCTAGGAGGGATCCACCGGTTGCTGGTGAGTGACATGCACAGCCAGGAATGCTGAGGAGACATGCCAGAGGGGATTGGGAGGATGCAATCTGGTATGAGTGTAGAGCCAGTGAGGACTGTGCCATTATGGGCAGTGGAGATGGGCAGCTGCAGCCAGGAGGGCTGGCAGGACCTGAAGAGGATTGACTGGGATCAGTAGTCCACCAAGGACAGCTAGCACTTGAACTTTTTTTTGCTACACCATAGGGGCCCGCGGTCCCTGCCTGTAATAGGGAGTTCCTGCTAAGGCCTGGCTGGAGCCAGTGTCAGGCCTGAACATGTGCCAGCTGTGCCTGAGGAGGGGTGAAGTGCAAGAGAGAGAGAGTAATACCCTGCAAGGAAGTGATTTGCTGGAGGAGACTGGAGCTGTAAATTGTATATAGAAGTTCCTACTGATCATTTATTGATCCCACTATTGATCTTTGGGCATCTCATAAACCTCTTACCCATCCAAGTTCAAATCCCCTCAATAAAACAACTAAAAAAAAAAAACAAAACACAGGACTGTCCATTGTCTCAAGGGTGATTGAGGAGTGAATGACGGGCTGGGCAGAGGTGACAGGTGTACCACAACTTTCAGAAGCCCCCACGGGGGTACCGTTACATAGCAAGGAAGTGCTGATACCATAAACCACAACGTTCCTATGGCTTCTTTACTACATATTATGTACATGCTTGCTGTACGTTAGTGAAATACCACATAGTGAGAAAATAGTAAGAATGACAGGGACACGCACCTGTCAAATTGAGACCAGCGGCTGTGCCTGTGCAGAAACTGCCTCCTAATAGACATGAATAGGACTGCCTTGGCGCAGATGCATGGAAACTGTGCATCCTATCAGGGCAATGGTGGCTCTTTGCATGGATGTATACATAAGTACGCCCATTTGAATGAAGCCTTATTATGTGTTCATAATGCTTTGTGAGCTACTTATGTCCTCTTGCCTTACTAACAGTGTAAATGTATTCATAAGTTGAGGTCACCATAGATGTGAATTAAAGTATATCTAAAGACAAAACTTTTTTTTTTTTTTAGTTTTGGATAGAGTGGAGAAGGATTAAAACACCTTGTTGTCTATGTCCCCATTAGAGAGATTCACCCTCTCTATTTGTCCTGTTTACCTCTATCACTTAAAGGGAAAGTAAAAGAAAAGCCTGAATTTTGGGTTGTCCCTAGAACATGAATAGATGGTAAATCTTACAATGGGGCCACTAGTTCTGGTGACCCTGGTGACAACCAAGGACTTCCTCACTTTGGAGGGATTTCATCTCGTATGTTCCTGCTACAGGAAAGTGCTAATGGTGCCTCAGATCTAGGTCTTTGCAATAATGTCTCTCAAACTTCGGGTGTCAGCTCTGTTCAGGTCCATTCTTACAAGTCAATATACTCTAAAGATACATGCACCACACTTTGATATCCTTCAAACTATTTTTTATTTCAAAGAAGTCACATCACCCATCTGAGACTCTTCCTTCAAGGGAGGAGTTCATATGGGTGATTTCTTGAAATAACAATAATGTGGGGGATCAAAGTATAGTGCATGTATCTTTCTGAAGTATATTTTAAATTTTAGTTTGGTGTATTGGGGAATATTACTAGACTGGAAGCTGCACTCCAGGCAACAGAATGTTTGGTAATTTTATTCTGTTAGCCTTGTAATTCAGGGATAAAACACATAGGTTTCACAGCATGAAAAAAAAAAACATTTCAAGTAGAAATATAGTTTATTTATTGTCTATCAAGTCAAGGGACACAGGAATTCTGAAACACTCGGGTATATGCTGCTTCCTACATAATGTTTGGACTTTGGCAAACAGGGGTTAGGAGTAGGAGACCTTTCTCTCAGCTAGTGCTTTAGAGGCATCACCCAGACAGTGCTGGACTGGAGGATTGCAGAGCTGGCATGGAATGTGAACTTTGGGCACTAGGCTCTGCATTGTGGTACTTTACAGACCTTTATGTACTGTGTTAGTTAGCCTTAAATAGCTTCAGATCCAGAGATGTGGCATAGCCTCTGGTGTGACCCAGTGCTCCATATTCTATTCAGTGCCATTCAGTGTAAAGCAGTGTTTCTCAACCATTTTACAGTCACAGCACCCTTGAAAAGGATTTTCAGTCTCGAGTTACCCCAGTCTAAGGTTTGATTCACATTACTATGTGTCTGGAAATGAGCGCAAAATCGCTTATTTTTGTAAGGTAGCCCATTGAAATGAACGGGCTGCCCTACACACAACTGCACAAATGTGAACCAAAGGCTTGGTCACACGTAGGGTTGGAGAGTGGTGAAACCACATTGTTGAGCCACATTTTAGTACCCCCAACTGCTCCCCCTCTAGCTATAGAGGCTGTGGCAGTGGCTGGAAGTATAACCCCAAGTGAATGGGGCTGCACTGCAACTGCCCCGCATCCACTTGCAGTGCATGCCATTGTGGCAGTGATGTTGTATTTAGGGGGTTGAAACAAGCAGTGAGGAGGTAACTTATTTCCTGTCAAATGCCTCTAAACATGAATCGCTTTTCAGAGGAGCGGCAGTCCTTGCTGCTATTACGATTGAACCCTAAAAAAGCTGTTCAGATCGTACAAGACTAAGGGTCAGGATTAAATGTAATGTACATACACTATCACACACACATACACACACACATATGAGCATTCACACACTCACTTACATAGACAAACATACATGCATACACACATATATACATTCATACATACACACACGCCCACATATACACACACACACACACATACATATATACACACACTCGCAGCCTTAACCTCTTCCGGACCACTCGCAGTCTATATACATCAGTCCTTTGACATTGAATAACGTTGTTATAGCAGCAGATCTGCTTTGAGATTCGCCACAAGATCACTTTTATCTGCGGCGGGAGAGGCCCTACCGCCGTGTCCCGGTCATCTCTGCCGCTTAATGGATCTGTCGGTAGCAGTGGAGATGATCCGATCCTATCCCCTGTTTGACAGAAAGTCGAGTGAGGGCATGATAGCCCTCACTTGACTCTATGCCCTTGGAGGACCGGAGCGACGTCAAACGTCACTTCCGCCCTCTGGCCTTAAAGGGGCAATTTAAAAAAAAAATACATTTTTTTCTTTTGCTTTTAAGTGTAAATGTGAGATCTGAGGTCTTTTTGACCGCAGATCTCACAGTAAAGAGGTCCTGTCATGCTTATTTCTATTACAAGGGATGTTTACATCCCTTGTAATAGGAATAAAAGTGATCCATTTTTTTTTTTAAACGGACAGTGTAAAAATAAAAAGTAAAATAAATAAGTAAAAAAAATTTAATGCGCCCCTTCCCTCCAAGCTTACATGCAGAAGCGAACGCATATGTAAGTCGCACCCACATATGAAATCTCCTCTGTAACTCAAAACTGGTAAACTGTAGACATTTTTAAACGTCACCTATGGAGATTTTTAGGTGCCAAAGTTTGTCGCCATTCAACGAGCGGGGGGCAATTTTGAAGCATAACATGTTGGTTTGGGTATCAATTTACTTTAATTAAAAAATGTGTATATGACATAAAGTATTGCAACAATTGCCATTTTATTCTCTAGGGTGTCTGAAAAAAATATATATAATGTTTGGGGGTTCTAAGTCATTTTCTAGCAAAAAAATGATTTTGACATGTGATCAACACATGTCAAAAATAGGCTTGGTCCTTAAGTGGTTAAAGTATTGTACCTGCATGCTCAATGCCAGGTACTGCACTGTAGGGGGAGGTGGAGAGGTCAGGACACCTCCCCTTCCACTGTTCTGTATTCAGTGTTTCCCTGACCAAACTCCCAGTCAGATCAGGATCTCAGTCAGATCTGAATGCCCTTTTCAACAAGAATGCAGCAGCACCCCTGGCAACCTCAGGTGGCACCCAGGTTGAGAAAGTTTGGCCTAGAGAAAGTAGATCTCTGATTCCGCTCCACTGCCCTACTATAGTGACTCTGTCACTACTACCAATCTATACTCCCCTAATGGTACTGGGGGCGTTTTCTCAGTATGCCCAGATGGAACTGTTGCTTGTAATCTGGAACCTGGAATCCCTATAGTTTTAGGCTCTTCATCATTTTCAGCTTTGTCATGCAAGTCGAGACCCCCCTCACATTTCCACTAGGGATAGCCCAACTATTTATGCCTGTGTGGATCATTCTGTCCATAGGGGTTCTAAGCATGCTCTAACCTCATCCCCGACAGGATCTGTCCCTGACCTTTCTGTGACTGTGAGCCGATCCTGATCTGCAGCCCCTGTTGTCACTTCACATTCAGATTCCCAGCATTTGGAGGAGGCTGTTTTTAGGATCACCACAGCCTCCTGCAGTGGACTCAGATATAAAAAGGTTTCTATTAAACCTTACTGATACAGTGCATATCATCCAGCATTTGGAGGATGGTTCTTGGGTATTTTAAAGTTCCTGCGGCTGCATAGACCTTTTCACTGCACCTGCTTTTTTAGTGTGGACTGGAAACATCCTGAAAGCTTCTAAACCCCACCTGGGACCAATGTGGATGCTCCAGAGAGCCACATTCCACTATAAAGGGTTGAAGGTATATTAATGATTTTGCTGATAGAAAGTTGAATTCCCTCCCTAGACCCCAGTTTGAGGTCATTGGTTTTGCCCTTTGCCTTGTGTTGCCAGTAACTCTGATCTCTCAAACCATGTCAGGATGGAATAAACTCCTTCCAGACAATCCTTAAATTGCTGTGGTAGGTGACATCATTTTAGACTAGCTGTAGCAGATGTCTACAGCCTTGTGCTTTAGCTGTGACAATCTATTACAAGCCTCTGAACTTGTGTCCTGCATAGGACTGATGTCTGTACAAATACATAGGGAACTCTCGCTATGTGCATGGGAAGCAAATTAATCTTTCAGGGACATCTTCTCTCTGGATCCACTCTTGACACTGTCTTTAGCAGTGCAGGAGATCTGCAGAAAGGTTATAGAAATCTGTTAAAGCTCATTTGGTTCTCTGCACTATGATAGGCCCTGTTCCTGTCCAGTAGGAAATTGACTTTGGGAGTAGTTCCCTACAAGGGTATTTCCTCTCCTCCTCACAGAAATTCTGTATCCTTGGATAATGCTGATCCTTAGTATTCCTTCTCCTCAGAGGAATCTTCTGAGTTACAGAATCAGTTGGGACAAGTTTTCAAGCAGGGACCTAATTCCTGTGTCTTTTAAGGGCACTGTTAGTTGTTGACATGACTGGACCTTATGTCCACCCTGGTACTTTTCTCTTGGCATTCCCCTCAATATTAACTAAATTGAGTTTTTCACCTGGGGTTCAGTTCTGGGATCTAGGGGGTTGCTAGGGTGGACTGTACCCCCCCGGATTTTGCTCTTGTCCCCCCAGGACCATTGGCATCAGCATGGCCGACCCTATAAGAAGGCACTGAATCCCAATCCAACCACTGTGGTGCACATAGCCACAAGGATAAGATGAAAGTGTGTCGATATTCTGCCACCCCAGATCAGACAGGCTAGATTTGGCCCTGGTTCATTTTAACCTGTATACACTTAACCAACCAAATTGTTCTAAAACATCCAAGTTCTAATGTTGTTCCTCGGGATTTGTTAGCACACAAATTGAAGAAAGAAAATGAATGTATCTAGTCTTTATTTGCAGACATATTTCCACACACATGCACACTTCAGGGGTAAAAAACTAAAAGGATTTTGAAAGATATATTAACTGCAAATAAGGTCAAGCAGTACTATATATATCTCTCCTACCTATATTGAAACTGAGCAGATGCCATTCTTTCCAAGGATCAGGGTGTATTTTTTATCTAAAGATTTCTCCACATGGGCAAATTCTTTGCTTTATGTATACAGTATACAGATGTTACAGAGAAAAAAAACTGGTTGGCTTCCCTGCTCTCCATAAAACTGTAAAATGTGCATAAGCTAGAGAGAGGCTTGGCAAGTATGGAAGGGTAGTTTTATATGCCTGTTTCATTAACTCTTTACTTTCTGGTTAGCCAGACTAGTTTGGAAGTGTTACAGTTTCATTTCTTAATTGAAAAATAGCAATTTAACTTATCATAGATAAGCACTGGATTGGTCTGTATTTTTTCATATAAATTCAGCTTGTAGCCCAACTCCAGCAGAAAAAAAGACCACATTATAGCCCACTGGCCTGGGGATTTGTCAAGTCCCTATAATTGTATTTCCTTCAAATCATGAGAGTCACATACAAGCCCATATCATACCATTTTCATTGGTCTTTTAGCTAATTTCACCAACAACTATCTAAGCTGGGTTGGTTTGAATAGACTGTGGAAATGTTACACTGCACCCAGTATAGAAAATAATAGTATATAGACAATCATTATCTTACTGTCAGTGGCCAGCCATACTTTCATGGAGTGGATTTAAACATTTTGTCCTTTACCTTGTGGTTCTGGTAGGAAGTGACTGCTATAAACGCTGTTTCCGAGAAGACATGCGTGCAGAAAGCAGTGTTTTTGGACCCAAATCCATTATTTTCATCTGCTTTAACTATATGGAGCCGAGGCTGATATTTGTGCATGGAATTCAGGATGATCTACAAAAAACAGCCAGAACAGAAAGAAATTTCAGGTACAAAAAAAACTACAAACTGATTTTAAAAATCATATCAAAAAAGGTGCTGCTGAGTATTGATTTTAAGTTCCGTGCCTTGATACCACTTGAAGAAATATTATCTTTATTTTATGAATAACACTTTCTGATATCATATGTAAAGTAAAACTCCAATTTATTAAAAAGTAAATGTATGTAACTGCAAAAAAAAAGCAATTTTTTTACGCAGTTTTGTTAAAAATGACCTTTTACATTTCAGTATGCAGTCAGCTGCAATTTTCTGAAATGGCAATATAATTTTTGTTGCTGACTTACAACAACAGGAACACGGCGGTTGATTTACTAAAACTCGAGATTGCAAAATATGGTGCAGCTCTGCATAGCAACCAATCAGCTTTCAGTTTTTTTGTCAAAGCGTAACTGAACAAGCTGAAGTCAGAAGTTGATTGGCTGCCATGTACAGCTGCACCACATTTTGCACTCTATTGTTTTAGTAAATCAACCCCACTGTCGTTTCCTGCTACTGTGATTGGCTCACTGCAGTATTTTTCATTATTCAACACAAGGACTGAGCATTTGATCACAGTAGGTAAACTCATTTCCCCAAAAATCACTGAAATTTATATTATGGCATTGTTTTATTTCTCCTCTAATGTAGACTTCCACTTTAAGTAAGCAAGCAGTGTGGCATGTTTTCATATGCACAGGTTATGGTATGAACCCGCAACATTAATTAAAATTTGTGCCAGACTGATCAAGGGGGAGGGGACCTAAGCTAAACAGCATGCATGTGAAATAGAGAGCTGCTTTTAGATACCTCCTGCACCTGCTTATGAAGAAGGAAAAGAAATAAATGTTATTTTCCCTCAGGCTTCTCCTGGACAACAAGCAGTCTTTGCATATGCACAGTGACTAACGTCATATACACGATAATTCTGGGATTTAGCCAGTGGCGGAAATGACTCTAGTTTATGGGCCACAGCAGTATTTTTGCAGTGAATGGCATGTCAACAGGATGATTTACCATAGGTACAATTACTGGCATGAGGGCAGAAGCGCTCTGGCACATGACACAGTGATATTATTACTTTATAACTATGCAATTAGATCCAATTTTTGCCCACATCTGCTTCCTGTGTATACTCAAAGCCTAAAATAAGCAAAAAGCCTTGTTTTCTTGTTTTCAGCTTTGGACAGGCATAGACATATCACGTTTTTATTGTTGTCTGCGTCTCCATTGGGTACATTTCTTCTCACATCCTATGGGGGCAGGAAGTGATGGGAAATCTCTGCAGCTGGGACACGGACTGCAACAAAATAAATTTTTTTCAGTAAAATCTGGAAAGGTTAAAACCTTTCTCAGACTATTATTGCTGTCTTAAGCCCCATACACACGATGCAAATTTTGCATGGGAATTTTCGTTCTACGGCCGATTGTCAGAAATTCTTACCGTTAGTATGCTCCTTTCGACAGCCAATTTTGATTTTTTTTCGTAAAACAAAAGCTGGTTGTGCAGACTAGAAATTTTTTTTCATACGGCAACTCAATGTCCGATTTTTGGACAATTAGTACGGTTTTCATACGAAAAAAAAATCCTACGATCAAGAATACGCATGCTCAGAAAAGAAAAAATACATACAAAACTATTCAACATATTACGTTACTTCTGAAGTTGAATTTGGTTGTATGAAAATTTTCATATTGTTTGTACGCTCTTCACTTTCGACATGAGACAAGCATCCAACAAAAAACGGACGTTCTGCCATCCGAAATTTGCATTGTGTGTTCGAGGCTTTAGACTTCCTGTTCCATAATGACTGCTCCCCACATTTCTTCTTCTGCTGTCACAGGGACAGGAAGCGAGGTGAAATCTCCTTAATGGGATCATTAAAGTGGAAGTAAATCCTGATGGGGTTTACTTCCTCTATATTCCCCTGCAAAGTAGAAACATAATATGCTACTATGCATCGCATAGTAGCCCATCATATGTCACTTACTTGCAAATGAATCCTGCGACTTCCAGTGATGTCGCCTGTGCTGGCCACGTCCATCTTCAGCCCCTCTCCCTTCCGGGGCCACGACTCCGGCTCTGTGACTGGCTGCAGTCGCGTGACTGGCTGCATGCGCGGGAGCCGTCAGTCACGGCACGATCTCAGTGAAAAAAACGGCACAGAGGCCGTTTATTCACTGCACATGTGCCGAATGATGTCAGCAATGCGAGTACACTGTGTATCTCCTAAACTGTGCAGGTTCAGGAGATATGCAGGGCACCTACAGGTAAGCCTTATTATAGGCTTACCTGTAGGTTAAAGTGGTTGTCACGGGTTGACAACCACTTTATCTGCAATACAAATTTATCAGGAGTATATACATTTCCAAGTCTATCCAAAACCAGAAAAAATGTTTTGGCTGGAGTTGGGCTTTAAGCCAAGCATTCATCTACTGACATTCCCCTTACATAGACCTAAATCGTCCTTTTTCAGAGGATTCTGTAAAAATAGCCAATTTTCCCCTTGACAATAGTCCTGTTGTGCAAACTAAATAATTTCAAAAGCATTTACAAGCATAAACGATCAGCATAGGTAATAGGGATACAGGATAGGTAATGCCTGCTTGTTGCAAAGTTGTTTATTCCATTGCCTTAAGCTGACCACAAACAGACCTAAATGGAGCTGATTCAGCAGGAACCAGCCACACTTCAATCTGTGTGTGTGGTCCTCCCTCTTTGACAGACCCAATCCTTAGTTTGGCTGCTCTTGAACAGTCTCGCTGGAAAACCTTCTTTGATCAGCGGTCTGCAGTCAATGACTGCAGCCGCTGATCAGTATATTCTGACAGCAGAGGAGCTCCCACAAAAAAGCACAGTGGGGAGGATTCTTACATTCACCTCGCTTGTGTGGGTGCACAAATCTAGAAGTTTTTCTTTTTTCGCCCAGCTCGTTGTTGAAGGAAAAAAGCTAATAGTATGTACCCAGCTTTACAATATCATACTTTTGTGAGTGATTATGATACTATGAATTGATTTACTAAAGAAGTTGAGAATCTTCACTGAAAAAGAAAAATGTGAAAACAGTCACTTCAATTATCCAGTCATGTGAAATGCAAATTTCTGTTTGCTTTCCATACCCAATCATGTTACATAGTTACATAGTTAGTCAGGTTGAAAAAAGACAAGTCCATCTAAAAGAAAAGAAAAATTATATATAACCATACAATCCCATATACAATCCTTCACCCACAGTTGATCCAGAGGAAGGCAAAAACCCCGGCAAAGCATGGATCCAATTTTCTATAACGGGGGAAAAAATTCCTTCCTCATCCCCCGAGAGGAAATCAGATTCACCCTGGATCAACTTTACCTAAAAATGTTAGTACCCACTTATATTATTTACATTAAGGACAGAATCCAGGCCATTTTTAACCTCCCTGGCGGTATGATTCTGTCTGGAATTTTGTTCCAAAAGCGGTACAATTATTTTGCATGAAAATTTGGCGTTTTATATTGTAGGCCTGTAATTCTTAGGAATAACTCACTTAAATCTGTCCAAACAAGAGTCTAGTAGACATCCCGGGTATGAAAAAGTTTGAAAAATGAAATCATAAATTATAATATAATAAATAACTAAAAATAATTATCAAAAATAATAATATAATAGTAATAAAATGTATGCAATAATGTAATCAAACCAAAAACGCAGAAATTTGCTCAGTTGCAGAATTGTCGCTATCGTCACTTTCAGTTGCTGATGATAAATTTCCCCAACAATCAGTATCACTCAATTCTGCAAATGATTCTTATTTACTATCGCTGTTTTCTAGCTGATCAAAAACCACTTTTGACGCAAAGGGACACTTTTTGGTTGCTATGGACATTCTCATGTTTCCAGGCAGAAAGAATGACATTTATTATATAAAAGTGCATGCAGGGCTCTGGGCAAACCACTAGGGACAAAGGGGGTGTGAAATGTTTTCATACAGTAATGTAATCTATAAGATTACAGTGTTCTGTATGTGCTGTGTGTGTTTCACTTTTTGAATTTCCCACCGGTCTCCGTCCCCGTGCGACGCGACGCTCGCAGGGAACGGAGCCCGGCACACAGGAGTCATCTGGCCGCGGGGAGACAAGCTGACACCGCGGGAGGACATCGCTGGATCCAGGGGACAAGGTAAGTAACATTGCCTGGATCCAGTGATGCAATCCCGAGTGTGGCTCGGGGTTACCGCTCTTGGTACTGAAATTCCACCCCGAGCCACACTCGGGAATACCGCCAGGGAGGTTAAAGCAATCTAACATGCTGGCCGAAACCACCTCTGGAGGGAGTCTATTCCACATTTTCACAGCTCTGAGAAGAAACCTTTCCGTATTTGGAGAAGAAATCTTTTTTCCTCTAGACGTAAAGAATGCCCCCTTGTCCTTTGTGATGACCTTAACCTCCAGCCCTGATTATTTCAGATTTTTGGTACTGAAAGCGGTACATTATTTTGCATGGAAATTTGGCATTTTATATTGTAGGCCTGTAATTCTTAGGAATAACTCACTTAAATCTCTCCAAACAAGAGTCTAGTAGACATCCCGGGTATGATAACGTTTGAAACAAGAAATCATAAATTATAATATAATAAATAACTAAAAATAATTATCAAAAATAATAACGTAATAGTAATAAAATGTATTCAATAATGTAATAAAACCAAAAACACTGAAATTTGCTCATTTGCAGAATTGTCGCTGTCGTCACTTTCAGTGTCTGATGATAAATTTCCCCAAAAATCAGTATCACTCAATTCTGCAAATTATTCTTATTTACTATTGCTGTTTTCTAGCTGGTCAAAAACCGCTTTTGACGTAAAGGGACACTTTTTGGTTGCCATGGACATTCTCAAGTTTCCAGGCAGGAAGAAAGGCATATATAATATAAAAGAGCATGCAGGGTACTGGGCAAACCAGTAGGGACAAAGGGGATGTGAAATGATTTCATACAGTAATGTAATCTTACAGATTACAGTGTACTGTATGTTTGCTGTGTGTTTCACTTTTTGAATTTGCTGCTGGTCTCCGCCCCCGTGTGACGCGACGCTCGCAGGAAACAGAACCCGGCACACAGAGGCATCGGGCGGAGGACACAGCCCGCAGACACGGTGGGGACATCGCTGGATCCAGGGGACAAGGTGAGTAACGCTGCTTTGGATCCAGCGATGCAATCCCGAGTGTGGCTCGGGGTTACTGTTAATGGTACTGAAATTCCACCCCGAGCCACACTCGGGAATCCCGCCAAGCAGGTTAAAGTAAATAACTCAACACCAAGTTCACTATATGGACCACTTATGTATTTGTACATGTTGATTATATCCCCCCTTAACCTCCTCTTTTCAAGAGAGAATAAATTCAGTTCCTCTAATCTTTCCTCTTAGCTGAGCTCCTCCATGCCTCTTATTAGTTTGGTTGCCCTTCTCTGCACTTTCTCCAGTTCCCCGATACACTTTTTTGAGAACTGGTGCCCAAAACTGAACTGCATATTCCAGATGAGGTCTTACTAATGATTTGTACAGGGGCAAAATGACGTCTCTATCTCTGGAGTCCATACCTCTCTTAAAATAAGAAAGGATTTTGCTTGCTTTGGAAGCCGCAGCTTGGCATTGCATGCCATTATTAAGCTTATTATCTACCAAAACCCCCAGATCCTTCTCCACTATGGATTTCCCCAATTGTACTCCCCTTAGTATGTACAATGCATGCATATTCTTAGCCCCCAAATGCATAACTTTACATTTATCAAAATTAAATCTCATTTGCCACACAGTCGCCCAATTAGACAGTGCATTGAGGTCTGCTTGTAAGTTGGAGACATCCTGTAAGGACGTTATTCCACTGCATAGCTTGGTGTCATCTGCAAACACTGAAATGGTACTTTTAATCCCAGACCCTATATCATTTATAAATGTATTGAAAAGTAAGGGTCCCAACACTGAACCTTGGGGTACACCACTGATAACCTTAGACCATTCAGAATAGGAATCATTAACCACTACTCTCTGAATTCGGTCTTTTGGCCAGTTTTCTATCCATTTACAAACTGATCTTTCCAAGCCTGCAGACTCTACCTTATCCATTAGCCGTGTGGGGGGAATGGTGTCAAATGCTTTTGCAAAATACAAGTATACCACGTCCACAACCACCCCCCTGTGCGCATGCTTTTTGCATGACTGCATAATTAAAATAAACATTCACACATTTTTTTCAGTAAAGATGTTCAACTTCTTTAGTAGTTCAGTCCCCATATCTACAGCTATTCTGATACTATTGGACAGCATGCTGCTGTCCTTGTAGAATGCATGCATTGTCCACAGACAATCACAATGGAAGTCCATAGAACCCTGACTAGTTGAGTGAGCTGGTAGCATTAGGTTTTGTCTTCCGACATCTCACATCTGAGTGCGAATGTAGTGGAATGCTTGCATGTTTGTGAAAGGGTTGCATAAACAGCAAGTAGGTTAACACAAACAGTGAGGACAGAGTATGCACTATTTTGGACAGTAGTTGACCCAAATGGATAGAGGGTGGAATATACAGAGTAGGCAGACATTGGTGTGGACCAACTAGAGTAAAATGTACAGAAAGAGGATAGAGTGGAGAGAATGGGGCAGATTCTGTACAAGGTAAACAGAAAGTTCTTCTTGGACATCTTACATTGTGGTACTTTTTCTGCTGAAATGTATGTGCATCTTATAGTACGATTAAATGTAAGATTCAATGACTGCTACTACAGCACTTTTTAGCAGCCACCTTTTGAGAAAGCATTATGTTCTTGCTTGATACTTGAGTGCCCCAAG
Source organism: Glandirana rugosa (assembly GCA_018402905.1). Classification (NCBI taxonomy): domain Eukaryota; kingdom Metazoa; phylum Chordata; class Amphibia; order Anura; family Ranidae; genus Glandirana; species Glandirana rugosa. Next base: position 1,918,456 of record BLSH010333321.1, on the reverse strand, counting down.
GGTCCAAAGTGCCAGCTTATGGCATCTAAACAGAGATGATAAGTAAGGACAGTTCAAACATGCAGAGGTCAGACCAGAGCAGACAGAGGATCAGACAAAGAAAGGTCAGAGTCAAACCAGCTGGTCAAATAGGGTACTGTGAGTGAACAATAGACTAGTCTAGAAAAACAAGAGGAGGCCACGGACAAGGCAGGATTCGAGAGACCTTTAAACAACTGCCTTACAGATGACTGATTTGTAACCAACTGCCCAATGTAGGGCACCGCATATGACCGACCAGCTAAGAATTACTGTCAGACAACAGCAGAATGTGTTTCTTGCCAATATATTTTCATTTGAAACTAATATAAAATGTGCATAGAATATTCATTTTTTAATCCATTTAGGAATACTTTTAGTTTTCGACCATTGCTTGCAAGAGGTAAGGCTCTAGATATCATCAGGAGTACCCAACGAGGCCCACATGAAAGAAGTTAGATAACTGCTGCTTTTAAATATTATAATATTCATATAGTACGTTAAAAACCAAGTCCACGATAACAGGCTGCCTGCTGCACACAAACAGTGCTTGAGAAAAAGGTTCACTCTGATTCCTGGCAAGTGTGATATTTGATCTGCCCAACCTGACTTTTGATTAAGCATTTGGTACTTTATGCCTCCAGCCTCAACCTTCATTGTACTGTGGGCCAAATGCTACCTGCCTCGAAAATTATTTCTCACAATTCCTCTCAATTTGGTATTTGACCTTAATTGCCCAATGTGGTAATCTGGAGACCCATGATCTAAGAAACATATACTGTAATGCCCATATCTCTGTGTTACTGGTGGAAGTAGTTATTCTTTAGACATCACAGCTCAAGGGAGCCCACATCTACCACTTGTGACTTAGAAAGCCTATGCTACCCATGATATCCCCATTATAAATGGTACCCTTCATATACACCAGGGATATGCAATTGGCGGACCTCCAGATGTTGCAGAACTACAAGTCCCATGTGCATAGCAAGACTCTGACAGCCACAAGCATGACACCCAGAGGCAGAGGCATGATGGGACTTGTAGTTTTTCAACAGCTGGACGTCCACTAATTGCATATCCCTGATATACACAAATGCCTCACTGATTCAGTGTGAAATGTGAAGCATATTTCTTCTAGCTAGTAAACACTTCATGATAATGACACTTCCACTGGTTCAATCAAATGCTATTGTTTTGGAAAGGACTTTCTGAGATCCAGGAACCATTTTTATTTTTGCCACTCTCTTTAGGACCACGTAGAAGTTGTGATACTAAAGAGTGCAGAAAATGTTTATTTTCTCAGATTTATGAGGGAAACTGAACATGTGCATCTGTGACAATCGAACAATCACCAAGAAAGTAGAAAACGTAAACAATTTAGTATTTCCTGAGGACTGTATGCACATTAAAATACACGTGAGGCTTTTTTCTTAACACTGCAAATGTAATTTTAAGTATTTCTTTTACTGTATAAATCTCACTCAACTTTAAAGATTTTTTAACGTATCACCTTCCACCCCTGAAGGGTTAAGTGGTGTCATCTAACAGTCTGATTTAGACTGTAAAGATTTCCATTCCCGAATAGGAAAATCTATAAAATTTACAGAACCTGGAAGAATAACCATTTTAAGGGGCCAGGAGCCAGCTTGCTAAGGCAGGCACACAAGTTAGGCATCATACCCTCTTATCCAGGCAATTCTATGAAATAAAATATAAGGAAGATTTCAAAATATAGCGGGTGTTAACTCTTACTGTACTTTTTCAGAAGACAAACGTAAGAATTTTTCAGCACACCCTGAGAAGAAGATGTTTAATGCTTGTACTAAACCATATTGGTCCTTTTGGAAACACTATGAACTTTAAAGGTGACCATCTGTGCATAGTAATCATTGTCCTGTATATGGTGCATAAATTAGCTAGCATCACATGGGATCTGGTGGCCTCAGAGGTTCCATTTGATCTTATATACATATCATATTCTGTTCATCTTTACTTATTAAAGCTTATCTAAGCCCACATTTCAAAGAGTGATTGATTGCTCTCCATTACAATGATGACTATATTTCCTTTTCTTCTTAAGGGTTGCAGTGTCTGTAATCATACCTGGTGATCCTGCAAATAGTAGCATTTTCATGCACTTCTCTTATAGGCTGAAAATGCTTACTTGGCATGGCTCTATGCAGGATTTAGTTCTACTTTACCAGTAAAAAAAAAAAAAAGAAGATTTTCCTCTTTATGAATAATAGCAGCCTATCACACAAGGCAAAACTTGAGCTGGTTTTGACAGGTCATGACAGGCATTGGTTTCTCCTGCCCCACACTGTTTCCAAAACAGTGGAGCTGTCATTTAAAAGGTTTACCTCTTCCCCATGAGGCAAGAAAGTTGTCATGTCTGCCTCATTGGAATCAAACAGGTCTAATAATCTTACCCTTCTCCCCAACTTAAATAAATGTTATGTACAATAATTCTATAATAATAATAATAATAATAATGGTTACATTTTCCAATAACGGTTTTCTTCATAAACATGTTGAATGAAAATGAGCAATGACAGCCTTGGAAATTACAATTGAATTCTATCATTCTGGAGCTGCAAGTTGCAGACTATAGATGTGACAGAGCATTTATACTGTTGGAAGTTGAAAATATTGGACACGCCACTGCTTATGTACCCAAAGTCAGACATCAGCTGAAGTCGGGTACACACGGGCCAAATGTCGGAGACATTGGCCGGCTAAAGAAAACGGCCAACATTCAGCCCGTGTGTATGTCGGTCTGTGAGTCAGAAGCCGGTCATTTGGTTGGCTTCTGTTGAACGAGCATGCTGGAAAACCAGTAGCCGACTGACTTCTGATCAGCGTTCTCAGCCAATGGCAGAGAGCGCTGATCAGAGTGTTCTGGTGGTGGGGCGTCCCCCTGAGAGAACACAACAGCTGTCAGGCTTTTTTTCATGCAACCCTCTGGGTTGCACAAAAAAAAACTGTGGTGTGTACCAGGCTTTAGGCAGGACATACATTGTGCAATTTATTTTCCTTCAACCACGGGTTGAAGGGAAGAAAATTGCCTGATTACCCCATGAACGCAGTAAGTGTTGGTAAGGGAATCCCTCCCAAAGTGGTATTGTGTTCTGCCAGCATTCCCCACTGGCAGAATACAATTATCACTGCCAGCTTCTATACCTGTCTGCAGTGATAGGACAAACAAAATCCAGGGTGGTTGTACTGCAGTCAATCGATGGAACAACTTCAGTACAACCAGCCTGCCCATGGACTGATTGAAATTTGGCCACTTTCTGCTGAACCAGCTGGGTTTTTATTTGTCTATGGCAGGATTAAAGTGGTTGTAAAGATAGAGGTTTTTTTTTACCGTGCTGCATTCTATGATACAGACACAGACACAAGATATCCACAGACACAAGGTATCCAGACGGTCCGTGTTCATCCGATCCCCCATAGAGGAGAGCGGAGCTCTGACAGGTCCGTTTGACCCTGTCATCCGCCGGCTCAGCGGGGATCAACGGATGGATACCCGCTGAGCAGCGGAGTCCGTCCGCTAGTGTGAAAGGACCCTAATTTACAGCATTTCTTCACACCTGCCTTTTATATTAGGTTTGCTGCATCAGATGATATTGGCAGATATGAATTTCCCAGTCCACCTTTAGGCTTGGTTCAGATAGCATTAATGTATGCCCAGTTTATCTTATTAATTTTTGTTTAGAATTACATCTATGGTCCTTATTGTTACTAATCCCAGCACCCTGCATTCACTATATCTGATCTTTCACAGTACATAGAACATGGAAATTAAATTATTTTACTAAATATAAACTTCTAAATACCTTTTCGAATCAGCAGGATATAGGAGTCTTATGACTTCTATCAGTGTCTGATTAAAGCTTGTGGGAGGAATTTTCATTCCACTCTGACTGTTCTATGAAGCTGCAGGACCCCAACCCTCTGTCTGAACAGTGCTGATTGGCCCTGTGCTGATCACATGCACAGTCCCAGGAAAAAAACTCTCTAGCGATACACACCAAACTGAGCAGAGTGACTCCGAAAACTCTGTTCTATCAGAAGATGGATTGAGGACAGTGGCAGAAGGGGAGGATCAGAGAAGACAAGATCAAACGGCCTTCTTACACAATGCAGAGGATTAACCCCTTAGGTTCCACAGTGAGTATAACAAGCATGCTTTACTGCCTATACAGACTGATTTTACTGTTGTGGGTTTAGTAACACTTTAATATGGAAAAAGGAAAACGGTTATCAATATCTTTACTTTTTTAATTGTCAACACCTCTAGGAAATAACACTAATATATCCTGATCTCTGTTATTGATTAGGATATATTTTTCATATAGGAATTCTGATTAGAGAATGATATTTGAGTATATTGTTCCCTTTGAGTTTACCAGTGAAAACAGTAGAAAGAACGGGTTTGAAAATAGGGAAGTGAAACCATTGCCCTAGCACTAGGAAGGGGTGCAGACTATATTCCCCAAATGTATGTCTATGCACACATCAAGTATATATTTGAGGGAGAAAATAGTGCTTTTGATTTAAATTGGAAAGCTATGTATTTTCCCTGCTAGAAGAGCTGGCGTCAATAGCAGGCAGATCCCGCCAACCCCTTCAACAAGGGAGACATCCTAATTCACAAGGCTCCTCTCATCCCAGTGGCTTAACTAAATTCCTTTGACATGTAGGTAACTTGCAGGCCTCAGCGGTGAATGATCTAATGGGTTTTAATTTCATTACAGTGACTCTAATTGAGAGGCTACTGCTGCACTTTTGCACTCGGGGGGTATTCTACCATACTCCATAGTCTCTTCTCACAGTAGGGGCACGGCTGTTGCCCTTTGCTTATACCCCACCCCCAGTCTTCCTCCTCACCTCCCACCACTAAACTGAAAGAACTATATGCTACGTTCAACTGTTCCTTTATAGCTTCTCTCCTTTCATCTACTATCCATATATTTTACTGTCTCATTTACTCTCTCTATAGTGGCCATATAGTATAGTTCACATCAGACTGATATTTTTGCTGCACAATATCAGAAAATTGTGACTGGTAATACACAAATCTACATGGAGATGAATTAATTCAGGAAAATCATCCCCTTGACCAGTTAAGTATTGATTAACAAGTAATATTTTTTTTCTGTTTAGCTGTCATTATCTGAAATCTGTTTTTATACTTAAAGAATTTGTAAAGGAAATTAAAAAAAAAAACATTTCATACTTACCTGCTCTGTGCAATGATTTTACACAGAGCAGCCCCGATCCTCTTATTTTCGGGTCCCCCGCTGGCACTCTGGGCCCCTCCTCCTTGCTCAGTACCCCCAAGCTTGCTATGGGGGCACTTGTGCACCCTCACTCCCAAACCAGTGCTCTGTGTCCATAGGGCGGCTCAGCCCTGCCCCATGCTCCCCCCTCATTGGCTGTGATTGACAGCAGCAGCACCCAATGGCTCCTGCTGCTGCATCTCAGCCAATGAGGAGTGAAAGACCCAGAAGAGTTTTGGCTCTTGTGCACATAGCTGGATGAAGATTGGGCTTAGGTAAGTATTGGAGGGGGGGTTGCTGCACACTGAAGTTTCTTATATAGAATGCATGAAGGTAAAAAACCTTCAGACTTCACAACCATTTTACAGTGGTTGTTCGCCTTGTTTGAACAAAAAAAAACAAAAGGCAGCAGCTACACATACTGTAGCTGCTGACTTTTAATGAAAGGACACTCACCTGTCCAGGGATCCAGCACTGTCCTCACCCAAACTGGTTCTTTGCCAGTCTTTGGATTCCCGGTGCTGGCATGTTTACTGTGGGCAGCGATGGCTGTGATTCCTTCCAGTTTCATAACCAGCCATCCACTGCACATGTAAAGGGTCTCGCAGCCTTCTGGGACCTGTGATGTGCTTCAGAAGGTTGCGGGCGGGGGAGTGGGGGGGGGGATTTCTGGTGATCCAACCAATAGTGGGAGCGGGTACCTGTCAAAAACAGGTACCCACTCCCCCCCCCCTGCCAAAAATAGAAGAGGAGTGGGGCATAAAGCAGATCTTCCCTCTTAGAGTGAAGTTCCGCTTTAAAGTGATGTTACATTCTAGTTAAAAATATGTATTCAAGTACAGTATTCTTAGCTCAAAAAGTACCTTCTATTGCTCTAAGGCCCTCCAAATGTCTACATTAATTATTTTTTATGCTATAATCTGACTTCCTGTTAGAGGGTGGCTACTTTTGTTCTCCATGCTCTCATTGTAGAAATATAGCCACCCTCTCTTGCTCCTTCCTGAGATGGATTAGGGACTATGGACTATGGGACTTGTAGTATGCATAGAGTAATGCACGACCCTAACAAATGTACACTGCTCGTTCCAAACAAACGTAAGTGAGGGGGAAAAGGATAGATTCTGGAACTCACTAAAGACATTACAAAGAGACAGAAAATCACAGTAAGAAATGATTTAATGAAAAATAGACTACGGGGACATACAGTAGTAGATGGGTGTGGGTTATGTTTGGAGAATAAGGATATTGTTTAGTGTCAGTTCAACTGATAAAAGTTCAAAGACAATGCCTGGACTGAAATCTGGCGAGCAAGAAACTAAACTACGTAGGTGGGTTTATATGGGTGAAAGAGATCAGATGGGTGCCAGCAATGTTTCACTGTTTGTCCTTAAAGCAACCAAGAGGTGGAGCAATGGCATGGAGTTTGCAGAACTACTGTACAGTCACGGTTTTATTTATATGTGGTTATAGAGCACAGTAGAGGTAGGTGAATCACAGTTGTCCAGCACAGTGCATTACTTGGCGAATCTCATGACAAGTAAAATGTGTTTTATACTTGCATTGGCTGGTTTGGTTGGGGTTGTCCTTTAACATTAAATTAGCTATCCCGCGGCTAGATAAAATGCATTTGAGAACTTTTTCTTTTATGTTTGCTAATAAAGTAATACCACAGCCAAATGACATAATACTTTTTTGATGTCTGAATGATCAGTCTAGTTTTTATATAAGCTAAGTGGGAGCAAATGTTAGATGTGGCACATGAATAGTCACCATTTTTCAAGAGCATGTTTGAAATTTTCTAAAGTCGTAAAACTAGAATAAACAACTTAAAATACTCAATTACAGGGTAAAAAAAAGAAAAAAAAATACTATGCTAAGCTTTGCCAAGACACTGTATATATGCAGCTGTCTCATTACCTCTTTACATGTCCGTAATTTTACAATATACTGACGAAATGTAAATTTAACCCTAATTATACATGCTCTGTAGTGCGTCAAGGTATTTTCAGGATTGTTTTTTTTTATTCTGCTGTAGCCTACACCTCTCTTTAAATTTTTACCATGCGTTCATCCAGCTATCATCACACATCGGTAGGTGTATATGGAGACAAAAACAAACTTTTCCTAATTTTTTTCCAAATTCACATATACAGCATGCATTTTAAAAAAGAACATTAGAATCCTTGAGAACACATGCTGACTTTATGTTTTGTTGCATTTTCATATAAACTATCATAGTCAAACCATATTGTGCATTATACATCCTGTTAGTACATACATATACTTAATATGCTATTTGTTTTACATTACATTTTTTGTCCCTTTTTTGTACATATATACTTTTCAAATAGATGAATGGCAGCTGTAATAAAGACATCAGATCACACCTTAATATCCAACCATCATCTAAAGTGTTTGATCAGCTTAACAGAATACTTGCCTGCCAACTTTCCTTTTTTTTTTCCCCTCTTTTTTTTAACCGTGAGAATTCAGAGAAAAACTATGCACACATTATGCAAAATGCACCACATGTTTGTTCAAATTTGTGCTCTGTACAGCAAAAAGTGGATAGAAAGTGTTTAAAACCAAGAATTCTGCAAAAGAAAAAACTTTTTGTGAAAAGTAGTAAACTGTAAGTACGAGGTTTTGGTTTAGGTTGGCTACTCCAAAGAAGACGAATGTGCTCTGGCAAAATAACAAGTGCAAGTATAATTTCCCCCTGCCGTGCCAGTATTCTGGTTAAAAAGTAAGAGTAGTACAAATTATTTTATCCCAGTGGATTGCTGTGTTTTACATGACCATGTGTAGAATCTTGCTTTAGCTTAGTAATGGTGGCTTTCTGTTCATGTTTGCCTGTACATACTTTTACATTACATTTGAATATCAGTTGTTGGTATTTGCAAGAAAAAAAATCTATGATGAGATGATTGATTGGATACATTATACCAGGGTTTCTCAACCAGGGTTCCATGGAACCCCCCAGGTTCCTCCAGAGGTTGCTAGGGGTTCCTTAAGCAATGGTCAATTTCTACCTCTCAGATAAATTTCCACTGACACCATTGATCTTTTTAGCTGTCTGTAAGGGAGCAATTCTTCCCAATGACCACCAATGTAAGAAACATTCTTCCCACTGACCGTCACACTAAAGTATCATGAGTTGTAGCTATAGTAATTTCTAGCAAGGGTTCCTTGAGACCGAAAAGTTATTTCAAGGGTTCCTCTGTGTTGAAAAGGTTGAGAAAGGCTGCATTATACAATGAACATACATTGTTGATTTTGCCAGACATTTCGTGATGTGTTTATCTTTTGTTCTCACTGTCTGTGCACAGGAGGGGTTATGGAGATTAGGATGGGGGAAAGCGATAAGGAGAGGTCCATCAGAAAATAACTAGGCAGGGCTGACACCACCTGTTTAGGAATTAAGAGCTGTGTTGTTATGTCAAAGAAGAAAGTAGAAGTGCACTATATTTCTGGCACATCAACAGATTTTTTTGTATTTCCACCCTATTTAAAGGGATAAAACTTGATGTCATGCAATATTTGAGCTATTAATGATATCCAGGAAATACTGTAGATCGCTCAAGGTACCATAAGGTGTGTCTAAAGCAGTGGTTCTCAACTCCAGTCCTCGGGACCCACTAACAGGCCAGATTTTAAGTATTACCTTGGGGAGATGCAGACTAGAATGCTGTAATCACTGAGCAGCAAATGATATCACCTGTGATGTATTTCAGTTATCCTGCAAACCTGGCCTGTTAGTGGGTCCCGAGGACAGGAGTTGAGAACCACTGCTCTAAAGTGATGTAAAAGTTGGTAAAGGGAAACTGGCATAATATAAAGGGCAACTCTGGCTGCCAACACTGTATCTCAGTCCCCTTTTTTTAAATCTCAAGACACACTGTGATGGAATTTTCTACCATCTTCTGTGGTCAAGTGTGGTTCTGCAGCACTGCTGCCCATGCCTCCCGAGTTTCACTATCAGCCAGATAGTATGATGGGTGACCTTCAGTGAGGCAGGAGAGATCAGCATTTTCATACTAGAGAGCCTTGTGATTCGCAGTTGAAGGGCTGAGCTGACAGGCAGATATTTGAAAATGCTTTCTATGTCATATCAATTCCATTTTGCTAACTTAAGGCCAGCCATACACAATTTGAATCTCGGCTGGTTCCTGCTTAACCCGATATTCGAACTGTGTATGGGCAAGCTGAACGTACCAAGTTGATTGATTGATCAACTTAGGTACAACCAGCTTGCCGTGTTTTGTTTTCGATAACCGTTAGCGACTGCTATAGTCGCTAGCAATAATCACTGTCTTCTCTTGGCAGGAGGGATTCCCCTATCAGCATTGTCTGTGTTGATAGGAGAATAATGAGAACCCCTGGTTGCAGGAAAGAAATTTGCACCATCTATGGCCTGCCATAGGATCATTTGAGGTTTGCTTTAGGCAGGCCATAGACAGTGTCTATGGCCTGCCTAAAGCGGGAAAGAAATTTGCACGATTCACCCATTAACCACTTCAGTCCCGGAAGGATTTCCCAGGTTAGGACCAGAGCACTTTTTGCGATTCCGCACTGCGTCGCTTTAACTGACAATTGCGCGGTCGTGCGGCGTTGTACCCAAACAAAATTTGCGTCCTTTTTTTCCCACAAACAGAGCTTTCTTTTGGTGGTATTTGATCCCCTCTGCGTCACCTCTATAAACAAAAGAAGAGGGACAATTTTGCAAAAAAACACAAATTTCTTACTTTTTGCTAAAATACAAATCCAAAAAAAAAAAAAAAAAAAACATTTTTTTTCATCGGTTTTGGCCGATTTATATTCTTCCTCATATTTTTGGTAAAAAAATCGCAATTGGCATTTATTGATTAGTTTGCGCAAAAGTGGCTGCGTTTACGGATGATGAGAATTAATTTCTGGCGTTTTTATTTATTTTTTATTTTTTACTAGTAATGGCGGCGATCTGCGATTTTTAGCGGTACTGCGATATTGGGGCAAACATGTAGGACCATTTTGACAATTTTTTGGGACCATTGGCATTTATACAACGATCAGTGCTATAAAAATGCATTGATTACTGTGTAAATGCCATTGGCAGTGAAGGGGTTAACCTGGAGGGGGCACTCTAAGGGTTAACTGTGTTCCCTGGGCGTGTTCTAACTGTATGTGGGCTGCCCTGGCTGGGGAAAGGGTATGATCACAGCCTCCATATACAGGAAGGCTGTGATCATTGCCCTTCCCCCTCTATGAGAACGGAGATCCGTGTTTACTTACGCTGCGGGGGGGCCATTGCGGGTAGCCGGCGGAGATCGAGTCCGCCCTACCCGCTCCTTGGCCCCCCCCCCCCGAAAACAGTGAGCGCGCGAGCGCGCCTCCGGCGGCGCGCGCTCACAATATTAGTTATCGCGGCCGCCGTCAGGTGACGGCGGTTTGCGATAACGAGCCACCTTGCCGCCGTCACGCTGCGGCGGGCGGTCGGCAAGTGGTTAACACAGAGAGTGCTGACAAGGGAATCCCTCTTGCCAAGATATTGTAATCTTGCGGCGGGGGAAGCCGTTCCCACCGGGAGAAGACCGTGATTATTGTTGGCAGCTATAGCAGCAAGTAAAATCTGGCAGGATGGCTATACCCAAGTTTATTGATCGATCAACTTGGTACATTTAACCTACCCATACATAGTTCGGATCTCAGACGGTTCTCGTCAGAGATTCAAATAGTCTTGGTTGAGAATAATCCAGTAAAACTAAATTACAGAGAGCTCCCAATATGATATTTTGGAGGGTCTACCTCTTGAAGAGTGTTCTCTGAATGTTCTTATGTCAGTGCTTAATGTGTCAGCAGCCAAAATAAAAAAAAATTCTAATTGGTGCTGTGAAAGACGTCTTAGTACTGACACTTTGGTACGTCAGGCTTTCTATATGTAAGACAGCAAGGTGTTCCCAGACAAAATACCCTCTGACATTTTGTATCTCTCAGATGAGATTTCACCACTGCAGATCCCAGTTCTGTGCTCCTTCATAGAAAAAAAGCCTACTGCGCTAACTGATAGATATTTGTTCTTCCTGCTGCAATTTCCATAAAGAAAAATGAAACAGAAAGAAACAGACTTCTTCATAACAGTAAGAATAGCCTGGCAGATCTGGCAAATAAGTGCTGAAATATTTTCTTGTGGATGCTTTAATTCAACAGTATCTTCCCAAAAGTGAAAAATAGCATTCAAATGCACTGACTAAAAATACTGATAAAAATATTGCTTCAGAAAGGATAATCACTGCTTTGAGGTTAATGTAGTTGTTTCCACCTGGGAGCACTCTCTTTACCATAACCTGATCTTGGACTGCACTATGTCACAGGAAGACATAATAGTCTCTGGTGGCCGCAGCAGGCCATACACAATGGCACCGTTCCATGTGCTGATTGCACCTTAGCATAGATGTCTTGTGTCTGACTCGTATCCAACCTTTGGAAGGCTGTCAATATGTGCTGACAGCTGCAGCCATGTAAATATCAATAGTGTCTACAGGTGACCCAAGACTCTCGATTTGAAAATTCTTCACCAACTACACCAGGCTAGCACTGTGATAGAAACAGGAAAATGAATGGGATTGTTAATTTATGTAGTAAAAAAGAATCCTCCTAGCAGTACTAGGGTTGTTGGTTCGAACCCCAACCATGGCACTACTTGCTTTTGCATGTTCTCCCTGTGCCTGCATGGGTTTCCTCCGGGGACTCCGAGACATTTGCTCCTTTGTAAATTAGGCCTAGTATCTGTATGAATGTGAATTAGGTACCTTGTATTGTAAGCTCATTGAGGGCAGTAACTGATGTGAATGTATAATACATATATAAAGCTCTGTGTACATTGATGGTGCTATACAAGTACCTATAATAAAAGAAAAAGTGTTTTAGCGTGTACATAATTGGATGATGGATGGCAACAGAGCTTCACCTCATTCACTAATCTAAAGGAAATTCCCCTTGCAAAGTGAACAGCCTGTTTGCCTTTAGTACATTAACCCCTAAATTTTAGGGTGCTGAATAATCCAACACTACAATACATATACAGGCGGTCCCCTAGTTACAAACATCCAACTTACGAATGACTCCTACTTACAAACGGAGGGAGACAACAGGAAGTGACAGGAAATCTCCCCCTAGGAAGGGAAATTCACTCCTATAAGAGTTATTATGGGAAAAAGGGGTCTCCACTGATGCTTTATCACCAAGGCTTGTTTCCACAACAACCCAAAATCCAATTATCATTGGGATAGGAAGTGAGGTGAAATCTTCTGAACAGAAACAGAGACAGCAAAACAATCATTACAGGGGTGTTACCCCTTCCCTATGCTATCCAAAAAGCTTAAACATAGTTTTTTGGCTGAAGCTACACTTAAAAAATATCCCTGTTCCCACTTACAAACAAATTCAACTTAAGAACAAACCTACAGTCCCTATCTTGTTTGTAACCCGGGAACCACCTGTAGGCATGCCCATTTTGAATAAATAAATGAAGTGCTTAGGTAAAGGCTATGTTCAGAGCTCCCTACTATTGAGTCAAAGCTTTAGATGGAAGACACAAACATTTTTTGTAAATTCATTGTTGAATACATGATAATGGAAGAATAAATGCAAATGGTAATCGAAATGCTTATATTGTTTCCAAATGCTTTATATATGCTTATAGCCAAATCATGCCTAGCCTGATTTGAAGCAAACAAGATTCAGAGATCAATGAACTATAAAATCCTTAATAACTTTATTTGACCAGATTATATGCATATTTAATAAAATCTTGGCCAATCAGCTAGGATACCATATCATACTTGAATGTGCCGTCCAAACAGATTCTCTATCTCTGTACTCTAACATTCCACTTCTAGAACGACTGCTTAAAATGAATGTTAACCACTGCTCTTCAAAACTGCGCACCTTGGACTTGTCACATTTTTCACATCTTAAAGAGTAATACAGAATGCACCAGGGGGTTAAGGGTTAAAGTAGACATGATATGTCGAAATGGAATTTCCAGTCATACTAACGGATACTGATAGAATTTGCCCTGTTGTCTTATGATAAATATACAAGCTCAAAGCAGGACTTATCTGTAGAAGCCTTTGAAGAGTGACTTAACCCCTGCAGGAGTGACTGAGGTTTGGAAGAAGCTGCTTGCACTTCCATCCGGCCTCATGTTGCCCTCTGCTCTCCTCTCTGCTTAGATCTCTTTGTCTCTGGAACTCCTTATCCAATAGTGGATGTGAGCTGGATTTGATCCTTTGTTTATTACTAGTGACGTTTCTTTGTTCATCTGAATTGAGAAGCCAAAGTCAGTTGAGCTAATGAGGGTTATTTGCTCACTCCTTTGTTCGCAGGAGAGCATCCAATTGAAATACTTGATGCTACTGTTTGCTCTTAAAAGTATTTGTGTTATTGTCATATTAATAAAATCATCAATATGAACATAATGAACACATTGTGATCACATAGTGATATGTATATAAATCATGTAACTGAATTGGCCATATTCTAAAAGTAATATAAACATGATAAAAATCATACATATACAAATGAAGATTCCAAAGCCCTACATCAGATGTTTTCCTCCCACACTGTAAAAAGCTCTTAGGTATCAGAAGATAATACCTATACTGTATATGTATATATATATATATATATATAAATATATTAAAATAGTCTGTTGTATACAGGAAACAAATCTTTATTGCACAGACCTACGTTGTACCTTGGCACTAGTGGTGCTACCATAGGTAGGGGGCTGCAGTCTCTACTGAGCACACACTGCTGTAGCCCCTGTGCCATCTGTAGGAAATCAGAGACATCTGCAAGCTAAGCTTGTGTCTGAGGCCTGTGATGTGCCAGCTGTTATAGGAATCTTGCCCGCACCAAGAAATGTGCATAGGTACTCTAAACTCAAAGGTAAAGGGCTGATATAATTTGCTTTACTTTTGAAATACTCAATACATATGCAACTGCTAGCTAGTATAGCTCCTTACTGTTTGCAATAATTTGTTATAATGCTAAGCAATTTTGCCAAGATTTGAGAAAGCGCAACAGCTGGTGCTGCATTCATATTAGTTATGTAAATTTAGAGGTGAATAGGGGATTTTCAAAGCAAGTCAGAGTAACATAGAGAAGTTGATTTACTAAAGGCAAAAAGACTGTGCACTCTAATAAATGACTACCATCATCCAATCAAAATGCTGTTTTTTAAAATTTTCCTTGCACGTGATTGGGTACTGTTTCTAAAATAAAGCTTCACCTCATTTACTAAGCTTTGGAGCAACTGCACTTGCAGAGGGCAACTGCACTTTACAAAGGGCACTGTTTATTTGCCTTTAGTAAATCAACCCCAGAGTCTCATTCCTATAAAATATTGTATACATATAAAATTATCTGTTTTCATCATTTGACACTCATAAGGCCAGTACCCCAGGCACCAAGCTCAACAATTTTAAAATGTTAAGTTTTACTTAATTTAGTTTCCCTCTTATGCCATCTCTGAGCAATCATGGCTATATTCAGTAAGAGAACTGTAGGGGAAGAGTGTGCATTGAGAGGAGTCACAATACTCTTTGTAGTTCATGAAGTATGAAACCATATCACTTTTCTCTTGTTTGGAGGTCAATACACTTGCTTACAAAGTAAACAGTAGGCTGCATCCAATAGTGAGTTGTAGCTGTAATCTTCTCTAAAATAATCGCATGACACAAGGGGTGTGAAGCTTGAGCAAAAGGATGTCCTATGACTTACCATAGATTAACCATTTTATTTTTTTGTCCAGCTAAGAGGCTGAATGAAAAAAAAAAAAAACGAACAGATTCCTCCATCCAAACAGTCAAAGTGGATAGAGGAATACCTTTGCTGAGATATTATATTCTAACAGTGAGAACTCTCCACTGTCAGAATATTCTGATCAGTGGCTGCAGCTGCTGATTGAGAAAAAATTTCCAACAAGCCTCTGTCGAGCTGAACAAGCAACTCAAGTGAGTTATTTACTAAAAACTGGAGTGCAAAATCTGTTGCAACTCTGCATAGAAACCAATCAGCTTCTAGGTTTAATTGCCAAAGCTTAACTGAACAACCTGACGTTAGAAGCTGATTGGCTACCATGCACAGCTGCACCAGATTCTGTGTGCGCCAGTTTTAGTAAATCTTCCCCGTTGTCTCTGCTAAACCAGTCAAAGTTTGATCTATCTGGTCAGCTTTACTGCAGCAATGTTAGCCTGATGCTTGAATATAGCTCTGCATATAAGCTGTATGGAGTGTATATATATCAGTTGTATCTTTTGGGCAGCACAGTGGTGTAGTGGATAGCACTTTCTCCTGGCAGCAAAAGGGTCGCTGGTTAGAATCCCAACCATGACACTACCTGCCTGGAGTTTGCATGTTCTCCCTGTGCCTGCATGGGTTTCCTTCGGGTACTCCGGTTTCCTCCCATACTCCAAAGACATGCTGGTAGGTTAACCTCCCTGGCGAGATGATTATTTCAGATTTTTGGTGCTGAAAGCAGTACGATTATTTTGCATGGAAATGTGGCATTTTATATTGTAGGCCTGTAATTCTTAGGAATAACTCACTTAAATCTGTCCAAACAAGAGTTTAGTAGACATCCCGGGTATGAAAAAGTTTGAAACATGAAATCATAAATTATAATATAATAAATAACTAAAAATAATTATCAAAAATAATAACGTAATAGTAATAAAATTTATTCAATAATGTAATCAAACCAAAAACACTGAAATTTGCTCAGTTGCAGAATTGTCGCTGTCATCACTTTCAGTGTCTGATGATAAATTTCCCCAAAAATCAGTATCACTCAATTCTGCAAATGATTCTTATTTACTATCGCTGTTTTCTAGCTGATCAAAAACCGCTTTTGACGTAAAGGGACACTTTTTGGTTGCCATGGACATTCTCAAGTTTCCAGGCAGAAAGAATGACATATATGATATAAAAGTGCATGCAGGGTACTGGACAAAGCACTAGGGACAAAAGGGGATGTGAAATGATTTGATACAGTAATGTCATCTCACAGATTACAGTGTACTGCATGTTTACTGTGTGTTTCACTTTTTGAATTTGCCGCCAGTCTCTGCCCCCCCGGCGACGCTCGCAGGGAACGGAGCTCGGCACACAGAGGCATCGGGCAGAGGACACAGCTCGCAGACACAGCGGGGGACATCGCTGAATCCAGGGGACAAGGTGAGTAACGCTGCCTTGGATCCAGCGATGCGATCCCGAGTGTGGCTCGGGGTTACCGCTAATGGTACTGAAATTCCACCCCGAGCCACACTCGGGATTACCGCCAGGGAGGTTAATTGGATCCTGTCTAAATTGGCCCTAGTATGTGTATGTATGAACGCGAGTTGGGAATCTTAGATTGTAAGCTACTTGAGGGTAGGGACTGATGTGACTGAACAATGTATATGTAAAGCGCTGCGTAAATTGACGGCGCTATATAAGTACCTGAAATAAGTAAATAAATCTTTTGAACTTTCATTAACGTAATATGCAAAAAAATATATTTTTTTGCTAAGCCAGCAAAATATTTTAAACCCATAATCTAAAATGTTCCTGACAAAGCATGCAGCCAAACATTTGGTGTTATTTGCAACAATTCCAACAAATTGCAATTTATTTATCTACATTCATTTGATGGAAAAATCATTGTTAGTTAGCAAAGAGTGAGTAGAGAGTTAAAGGTTTGACTTCTTGTAGCTTTGTACATGTGGAGCGATATCTCCATGTGAAAGGCCCAGGAACTTCAAGGTTAAATCCAAAGTCACTCTCTCTTATCTGCATACTCACAAGCAGTTTTTAGCAGATAAGTGCACAGCACCATTAACAGCCCCTCATCCCTGCCTTTGTGTTCTACTTTGAACAAATAAACACTGTTTGGTGATGTAATCATTTTTGCATTATGCACTGATTCCTAATTTATTTTGTTTCCCCCAGATGTGACATTGGTTTTCCAGTCTACAGTAAATTTCATTTTTTTTCCTGCACAGACTTAAAAAAAATTACTTTGAGTACAAAAGGATCAAAAACGGATGCTTATACTGTCATGTGTGGGTTGTGATGTGAACAGGGCCATAAGTCTAGCAGTAAAAAAAATTGCACAGTGCTCCCTCAATAGAGGGATCTTCCCTCTCCAACTTACAGAAGCCATTGTCAGTCCATAGTTAAAATATTCTTCCTTGGATCCAGAGATCTTTGCCAATTACAGACCAGTGTCAAACCTCCCCTTTTTACGACTAGTGATTGAGAATGCAGTTGCTAACAGGCTAAAAACCTGGCTGTCAAATAAAATCTTTGACAAATTTCAATCAGGTTTCAGAAAAAAACACAGTGCAGAAACAGCATTGGTCTGTCTATTGAATAATGAGTTGGCGACAAGGGAGAAGAAGACCTCATCCATATCCCCTATGATCATTCTGCTGAATTTGGCCATGTAAGGTTGATTTACTAAAGGTAAACCAACTGTTTGCTTTTCAAGGGAAATTGCACTTTTCAAAGGAACTTTCCCTATCATTTGATGAGGTGAAGTTCTTCTGACTTCCATCATCCAGTCACGTGCAAGCAAAAATATTGTTTTATTTTATACTCTTTGCAAATGATTATGTGTGAAGCTCAGTATATTGTTATTTTACATTAAAATAAAGTACCTACATCCCTGTTCAATATAGAAATATTTGTCCCATGTGAGAATAGGACGACTCACCCACTAGGGGAGAGAGAAGGGGGCTATGGGATTTTACATGGTACCAAAATGGACTCACAAACTGGTTGTTTGTATAAAAACAAATATTTATTCAATACATACGTATATATATATATAAAAAAAAGAACTTTTTTATACATTCATTACATCACCATCCCATGTAGTGGGTAATAGTTAAATGTTATTTTTTCACAGTCATTCTACTAGTGCTTCCCTTAGGGAAGCACTAGTAGAATGACTGTGAAAAAATAACATTTAACTATTACCCACTACATGGGATGGTGATGTAATGAATGTATAAAAAAGTTCTTTTTTTATATATATACGTATGTATTGAATAAATATTTGTTTTTATACAAACAACCAGTTTGTGAGTCCATTTTGGTACCATGTAAAATGCCATAGCCCCCTTCTCTCTCCCCTAGTGGGTGAGTCGTCCTATTCTCACATGGGACAAATACTTCTCTCTTTGCAAATGATTGGGTTTTCTTTGCCATGTGAAATTTCACCAAATTCACACAAAATTACAAAGTGAACAATCTATTTGTCTTTAGTAAAGCAACCCTCATGGACCATAACATCTTACTGGATCCTGCCAATTACAACCAATGTCCAATCAAATACAGTTGCTGCAAGTTTGGCTGTCAAATAAAATCTTTAACAAATTTTAATCTGTTTTCATAAAAAAATAAAAACACAGTACAGAAACAGCACTGGTCTGCATTTTGTGTAACCAATTGATGGCTAGAGACCAGGGAGAATGTTCCATCCTTATCTTTCTTGATCTTCTTCTACATTTGACACTGTGGACCATGACATCTTACTGAATCACTTGAAGTGATTCTAAAGGCGTAATGTTTTTTTTTACCTTAAAGCGGAGTTCCACCCAAAAGTGGAACTTCCGCTTTAAGTGCAGATGACCCCCTAACATGCCACAATTGGCATGTCATTTTTTTTTGGGGGGGGACCCTGTTTCCACAGGGTCCCAGCTCCCACTTCCTCTCCTGATACCGCGGAACCGAAAGGAAGTTCACCTGTCCCCCCTCCCTCCTGGCGATTTTCTGGGACACATCACAGGTCCCAGAAAATTGCTGAGCCATTCACAGCCCTGCAGTGCGACTCGCACGTGCGCAGTGCACGTCTGGCTTTGAAGACATAGCCGGGCGCCCACAGTTGCAATGCTGGTGCTGCATGGAGGAAGGGGAGAGGAGCAAGGCCTCATCGCTGGACCCTGGGACAGGTAAGTGTCTGATTATTAAAAGTTAGCAGCTACACTTTCTGTAGCTGCTGACTTTTAAAAGGGTGGAACTCTGCTTTAATGCATTCTATGCGTTAAGGTAAAAAATTCTGGGGGCAGCTCCCCTTCCCAGCCACCCCCTTATACTTACCTGAGTCCCATCTTTAGCTATTGATGTGCATGAGAACAGCAGCTCTTTCTCTCCTCATTGGCTCAGACAGCAGCAGGAGAGCCATTGGCTCCCGCTGCTGTCAATCACAGCCAGTGAACCAATAAGGATAGAGCGGGGGTGGAGAATGGAATGTGTGAATGGACACACAAAGGGCGGCTGAAGTGAGCCCGCTTGAGTGCCCTCATAGCAAGAGGCTTGCTATTGGGACCACTCAACAGTCATAAAAATGCATTGCTGCCTTATTGCTTCTCAAAATGGAAGAGACATTTTTAATTTAAAAATGTGTTCGCTAAAGCATAAGTTAATGTTTAGTGATCTTGCCCATTAGAGCAAGAGATAGTTGGCATTGCTTCAGCATAAGCTACAGGCTAAAATAGGGCAAGTATTTCTATGAGATAGTTGGGTTGCAAGAAGAGCAAAACCACACATGTTCAGCAGTTCAAGCAGATGTTTACTGGGTATGCAGTTTCCTAAGAATGTAATACAAATATATATCATCCCTTCCTAGCCACATATTTCCAAATAATACAAACAAGCTTTAAGAGGCCTTGAATGTGCCTGTTTTCTCACAATAAGATTTTCCAACTTTCCAAAGAAAGAGGAATGGTCTTTTAATGGAGCATTCCTTGTATAAAGCATTGATTAAACCAGGGGTGTCCAACTTTCCACCTTCCTGGGCCACATTGGAAGAAGAGGAATTGCTTTGGGCCACTCATAAAATACACTAACAATAAGGATAGCTGATGAGCAAAAAAAGTCGGGCAGATCACAAGTTAACGATCACTGATATACTGTAGGTAATGTACCTATCTGACTAATAAAACTTCACATTTTTTTTGTAAATTTTTTTATTATAATAGTGAGAGGGCAACATAAAACTAGTGCAATATTTGACACTGTTTTTGATAAACTAACACATCGATATCTGGTTCAATGGATGTAGTAGCAGTTCTCAATGAATTCTCAAACTGCTCATCAGATATTTGGGTTCCAATTTTGCTCTTCGTGCGTTTCATCCTTGGAAATGGTGGCTCACAAATATAGGTTTTGTCAAAAACTGATGACATGAGTAAGGCATGATTGTAACGAGAATGGGAGATTTCTCTTTGGGAAAATAAAACTTATAATTGTCCAATAAAGAGACATGGGGGTTGATTTACTAAAAGTGATTGTAAAGTCTTGTTTTTTTTTTTTTTTTTAAACATGATATACTTACCTGCTCTATGTAGTGGATTTGCACAGAGCAGCCCAGATCCCCCTCTTTGATGCTTCTGGCCCTCTCCCTCCTGCCGAGTGCCCCCACAGCAAGCAGCTTACTATGGGGGCACCTGAGCGAGCTGCAGTTCCCTGTGTCCATTCAGACACAGAGCTGCGATATGGCCCCACCCCATTTTTCTCCTGATTGGCTAGCTGACTTTTATTGACAGCAGTGGGAGCCAATGGTGCTGCTGCTGTGTCTCAGCTAATCAGGAAGCGGAGAATCCCGAACGGCTGAGATGCACGTGGACATTGCTGGACAGAGATGGGGCTCAAGTAAGCATTAGGGGGGCTGAGGGGGTTGCTGCACACAGAAGGCTTTTTATCCGAATGCAAAGAATGCATTAAGATAAAAAAACCTTCTGAGTTTACAACCACTTTAACCAGTTCTCCGGCTCGTGTACATTTACTGCTGCACTGTGGCAGCGTAGCACGAATTGCCATTTATAAATGTCCCTGCCAGTGACATTTACACAGTAATCAGTGGCTTATTTTTTTAGCTCTGATCGCTGTATAAATGTCAATGGTCTAAAAAAAGTGTCAAAAATGTCCGATCTGTCTGCCACAATATCGCAGTCCCGCTAAAAATCGCAGATCACCACCATTACTAGTAAAAAAAAAAAAAATAGTAAAAACGCCATAAATCAATTCTCATAGTTTGTAGACGCGGCAACTTTTGCGCAAACCAATTAATATAAGCCTATCATATATATATTATATTGATTGGTTTGCGCAACATTTTTTTTTTTTGGACATGTATTATAGCAAAAAGTAAAAAATATTGTTTTTTTTTTCAAAATTGTCACTCTTTTTTTGTTTATAGCGCAACCACACCACACCACAAAAAATCACAGATCGCCGCCATTACTAGTATAATATAAAAAAAATAAAAACCCCAGAAATTAATTCTCATCATCCGTAAACGCGACAACTTTTGCGCAAACCAATCAATAAACGCCGATTCCTGTTTTTTTTTACCAAAAATATGAAGAAGTATATAAATCAGCCAAAACCGATGAAAAAAAATGTTTTTTTATATTTTTTTTTTGGATTTGTATTTTAGCAAAATGAAAGAAAAATTGTTTTTTTTTTGCAAAATTGTCGCTCTTTCTTTGTTTATAGCAGTGATCAGAAGTGAGGCAGAGGTGATCAAATACCACCAAAAGAAAGCTCTATTTGTGGGATAAAAAAGGAAGCAAATTTTGTTTGGGTACAATGTCGCACGAACGCGCAATTGTCAGTTAAAGCGACGCAGTGCCGAATCGCAAAAAGTGCTCAGGTCCTAAAGGGGGAAATCCTACCAGGGCTGAAGTGGTTAAAGTGACGCAGTGCCGAATCGCAAAAAGTGCTCTGTTCAGGAAGGGGGTAAATCCTCCGGGGCTGAAGTGGTTAATATGTAATCTACATGTTCTGTATTTGATGAGCTGCTAATACACATATATGTTATTCACAGTAATTCTGATTATTTTAAGAACAGCATTTAAGTTATCATTTAATTACACAGCAGATAATGTAACATATGTAGGTAGCACACAAGAAACGTTGGGCGCACGCAGACACAATCACACACACAGTTAAATCCCAGAAGCCCTCCCCTTTTGTGTGGTTGACGTCTCCCTGTAGGCTGCTCTCTCATTTTCTCTCTGCCTTTTTTCCAAGACAACCATTCCATCAATCCTGAAAAGCCACAGAACACAGCCTTGCCAAACAGCAGTGTGTGTATAAGAACCCTGTTCATTCATCCACTGATGTATGAGGGAGATTTAATGTATGTCTCCATTGGCATCACCTGCGTTAACCACCGTCTGATCACGGAGTTTACCCGCTGGCTGATGACATTTTTCTACACCAGGCCCTGGCTGGCAGGATATGCCCAGCGCGTTGCTTGCTGAGTAATTCCTGACAATTACCATCAACTCACTACTACTTGACTCACACATCAACATGTTTTAAGTAACCCTTCCCTGACTGGTGCTATTCAGAGCACAAGCAGTTAAAGATTCCTTTGCACATTCAATCATACAGTGCGTGTTTTTATACCAAATAATCAACGTTTGTTATTTGCTGCCTATTTATTTTACTAGTCTTAGTGAAGCTATCTGCAGATAGTTGGATGTGAACTCACATTTTCATTACGGAATATTTTTCCTGTGTCTTTTATACGCACTCTCAGATATACTGTAAGTGTATTTAAACTCAAAGACAAACATTTTTATACATTGCAGTTTACCAATCCTTACATGTGGTGGCTGCATTAGTTTTCTTTTATTAGACTTTTTTTTTACCTTTATTTTCACCTGGTGATCTGTCCAGTAACACACTTCTTGTCTTAGGGTGTCTCCATTCTGGATGGAAGAGCAACAGAGACACCTTTGGACAGCAGCACTGCCAGCCTGCGAAGAGGGTAGTATTAGATACACTAGCAGATTTAGATGGACTTGACTAGCAAATTAAAGCCAAACTCCAGCTAACACAAATACAACAACATTTTTTTTATTTTATTTTGGGATAAAGGTTTTACATAAATAAATAAAAGCATATTGTAAGCACCCCTGTTAATCTTAAATGGTTTGTCTCAACCTTCCAACTGCCAATTTTGCTATTGCCTGTTAAAGGAGGTTGGAAAATAACAGACTTACTGGCTGGATCAACAGGTGAAATTATAAGGGAGGGTAAAAAAACAAAAAAAAAAACAAAACAATACAACCACCACATCTAAGGTTTGGTAAGCTGCAATATATTACTTTGTGCTTGTGTGTTTAGACATGCTTTAATACCCATGAAGAAGCTGGGGGACCAGGCAAAAACCTCAGCAATGACCGAAATCAGCCACGTTAATTGCTCATCATCTTGTGTCAATGGGTACCTTAAATCCCAGGGCTGCTTTCCATTAGATGTTTTTTCATAATACTCTTCAAGACCCATGAAAACAAATGATGGTTTGCAGATTGACAGAAACCATTTGAAACTATGCGCATACTATGCTCAGATATACATTGGTGCATTCAGGAAGGCTCCTATTCACTTCTATGGTAAGCCGAATCTGTCACCAAGAACCATACAAGCTTCAGGTGCCTGTCCAAACAACCATCTCTGGTGATTCACATTGGATGCAGGTGCTGGCATTGGGAAAGTCTGTCCCAGCTCTATAAACACACATGGAGAAGGAAAGATGGAAGACAGATCTGAAGAAACAGCTCAAGTAAAAAAAGATGAAAGCAGCTTCGGCCCCACTCCTCTCAGGCCATGCCTCTGACATGTTTCACCCAGCCCACAGGCAGGGCCGCCGATAGGAGGGTACTACAGGGCCTCCTGTAAGGGGCCCTGGCAGCAGGTGGATCGGTGAGGCGGGATGAGAACACAATTACAGAACAATGTACTGTGTCTCTCCCTCCAGCAGCTGAAAGCTGTTTTTGTCCCCTTCCCGTTGGCTGCTGGAGGGAGAGACACAGACACAGTGCAATGTTCTGTAATTGTCCTCCTGTCCCGCCACACTGATCCCCCTCCCTGTGCTGCCCACATCTGAATCCCCCATTTGTGCCCGCCCTCCCCCTCTTCCCCCCGCTGCGCCACCAACTTCCCTTTCCCACTGGCTGCTGTGGGTGTCAGTAAATATGTAACTTACCAGTGCCTTTTTTTTCTGAATTGGACACAGTGAGAAATCAGTACAGATCGCTCCTGTGTCTATTCTGAGAATAGTAAATTGTGTTTGCTATGCTCCAGTTTATGAATGAACAGGTGCCTCTGCCTCCTGTTCATTCATCTTTAGTACAACTGAGGCTATAGAGAAAGGAAATGAAGAATCTGTATCCTCAATTACTTCCTCCGTCTCAAAGGTGAGATGTTAGACCCCTGATATTTCATCCATCCACACCCCCCCCCCCCTTTCATTAGTGTATTGTACCAAAAAAAAAAAAAATTAAAAATGTAATAAATAAATAAATAATATTAGTTTTTTCAATTGAAAAAAAAAACATTTTTTAAAAATTGCAAAAAGTTATTTGAAAAAATTGCAATTTTTTGTAATTCAGGGGTGGGGGGCCCTGTCAGGTAGGCTGTACGAGGCCCCATGACTTTGATTTCTAATGGCAGCCCTGCCCACAGGGCTTAGTCATGTGGATGGGGTAAAACATGTCAGGAGCTTATCCTGGGAGGTGTCAGGCTGAAGATAAATTCATCTTTTTTTACCCGGGCTGTTCCTTCAGAATGCCGGGTTCCATATTTCCTTCTCCATGAGCCGAATCTGTCATTACATTCAAATAGGACCAATAATACAGTTCATTATGATGAACAAAAAGAGGCTGATTTACTAAAAGAGTTACAAATATTTATTGAATAAATTGTGTGAATATTCACTTCAATTATCCAATCACATGAAAAGCAAATTTCTATGCAGGGGTAAATTCCAGTGTCTTTTGAAATATCCTGCAATGCTTATCCAGGCTTTGTGTGCAATGTCTGGGAACACCATGGTGGCATGGTGGGAGCAAAACAATATGTTTCAACACATGCCATAGCACAGTTCAAAAAAGGAGCAGTCCGTGGAGAAGCTATTATTTGAACCCTTAAGAATAGCAATGATGAGGACAATTCTGCAACTGCCAACATGCATATGATCAGAGACTGTTAGTAATGGTATATGGTACATTCAGGCATGGTCCTGTATCATGATGCTATTTCCTTAAAGGTGGAGCTACTGTATGTTCCTTGCATAAGATACAGTAAGTTGGGATGTAGGCCATAGAGGTGTGCGAGACAACATTTCTAGTGACCATCCTTTAGGCTGGGGGTATTAACGTTTTCAGAACTACCGCTTGATATTGTTTGCTAGCTTTGCATATTAAAGAAATGGGACCCTAAAACAAAATAATATTTGTCTTTTTAATGGCTATTTTTGCTATATTCCATTTTTATCTCCTTTAACTTATTTATGTGTACATGTAAATACCTGTGTTGCGCAGAAGCATAACTTTTTTATTTGTCATATTTTTTGTGCATGTGAATAAAATTGTTGCTCTCGTTTAAATGGACTGCTGGGAGCATTAAAAATATTCAGTTGAGCTGTAGTTCTATAACCCCCCCCCCCCCCCCCACTGGTGCGAGAAAATTCATACAACAGTTTGAGCTTAGCAGGCAGTACTGCCACCCATTCAAGTGAATAGGGCTGCACCAAACCATAAGCCAACCTCTTGATTCATGGGTGAGACATGGCATTTCCATTTAAAATCCCCATTCAGCTGCAGAAAAAGCAGGCATTCATTCTGGAGGTGGAAGTATTCCATTTTGAAAAGCCTGACAGTCATTGCCTTGCTGCCCTCTGAGAAGCAATCCACCATGAATCTCTTTTCAGACAGTGCTGTTCATTTTAGGCTTGGTTCACACCTAGGCCACTTATGATCTGACTTGTGTCGCCCCAAGGCGCTTGACATCAGAAATCCCATTGAAGTGAATGGGAGCTGTCTTAATATACACTACTGAAGTCGCTCCGACTTTAAGGCGACTTCAGAAAAGGTTCCTGTACTACTTCAAGGTGACTTCTGTC
This sequence comes from Glandirana rugosa, assembly GCA_018402905.1. NCBI lineage: Eukaryota > Metazoa > Chordata > Amphibia > Anura > Ranidae > Glandirana > Glandirana rugosa. The sequence continues at coordinate 1,892,206 of BLSH010333321.1, read as the reverse complement.
CGAATTGTGCCCATAAAATTCAATGGAAGTCGCCTCCAAGTAGGATCCCCCATCTATATTGCAGCGACTTTACAGGAAAAAGAAAATAATTTTTGAAGGCAACCCCCCTCCTACTCTTCTCTGATTGGCCACAGTCAAAGTTGCCTGGCATGGAGGTCGCGTCAGGTCGCGCTGAAGTCACCTTGAAGTAGCGTTCAAATCGCCTAACAAAGCCGCCTTTGGAGTCGGATCGCCTAGATGTGAAACAAGCCTTAATGAGCCCTTAGGAAGAACAGCAACATTAGAATTTTTCTGCTGTTTATTTTATTTAAGAAGTACAGTTTAAAGAAAGCATTTGCATGGTAACACAGGCTGAATGAGATGCAATGCATAAAGCTGATTCCGACTGAACAAAACGAAAAGTGTGTTTTTTGTCAGTGCATTCTTTCAGTTACTATTGCAGGCTTTAACATAAAGTAATTTTTTAAATTTTTTACATGTTTGCTCTTTTGTTATTTTATTAAACATAGAGACTAGCCACTAGAGGGAGTTCTCAGTGTCTAGGTGCAATTGCTTTGCCTCTCTCCTATAAAAGTTGAGATTACAATCACCCAAGAAGTACATAATCATCAATCTTAGGGAAGTTAACCACTCGTCACATAATTGTATTTAGGCCTCATGCACACAGGACGTTTTTGGATGTTTTTACAGCTGTTGTTTTTGGCTTCAGACATTTTTTCCTACAGTCAATAAACTCTCCATCATGTTATCTTATGTGTTCATGCACACATAGGCTGTTATCAACTGTTTTGGGCAGGGGCATTTTTGAGCTGTAAAAAAAATCCAAGATCAGAGGGTTCTGAGAGACATTTTTCAGCTGTAAAAACGATGAAATGCTCAAAAACGTGGTTCACCAGTGTTTTGGACGTTATAGATCCATTGAAAAAAAAATGCTAAAAAACGCCACTGCTAAAAAACGCTTGTAAACACTAGTGAAATAGCGCTGAAAAAAACAGAAAAACACACTGCAAAGCTACTAACGTTTTTGGATCCTTTTTTTTTTAACGTCCTGTGTGCATGAGGCCTTAAAGTGAACACAGCTTCATATAATTCACTGAGCGAACAATCTTTACCACAACCAAATCAACATAGATGCCCATTGTAATAAGGAGCAGAAAAACCCAACCGTTGTGTAGCTCTGCAAAGCAAGAAGAAGAGCTTGTATATGTAATGGGCTATTATGTCTGCTCTGAGCACATATTAAAATGATGTCATTTTAAATTATACACAATATGTATAACTTTATAAATGTATAGTTTTAGAAGATATTGATGATTCCGTATATCGAGCATATGTATCTATTTTTCTTATTTATCTAAATAGCACTTCAAACATTACATCCCCTTTAAATTTGTTGGTAGTAACTTTTAGTTTTGGTAATAGGGGCCAGAGAGGCTGACCATAGACTGTATGTTCAGTGGTTAGCACTCGTGCTTAGGCCCTGGGTCTGTTCCAGCCTACTAGACTTTCTGCGTAGAGTTTATATATAACTCATCTGAGAGCTTCCTGGTTTTGATACAATCCAAAAAGGTTCCTGTACTTTAATGGGCTTCTGCGTACATTGACTTTATTGTGTATGTGTGAGTCTATATAATTGTGATAGGCACATGGTTCTGTATGCTGTAGCATAGGTTAGTGCTTTGTAAAATAAGACAAATAAACAACTGACCATAGCTTTGCATCTTCCAATGTCTATTACATACACATAACTTAATTCTAATAATCTAAAAACCTAGTTTGCATAGCCTTTTCCTGTTTATACCCTATCATGCCATTCCATATTTATTGCTGAAACGTAAAAAGCATGACTCTAAACCTAGCCATACGCAAACTTGCTGGCTGAAAAAAAAAACACTAGATATGGTTATTTAGCATGAATGGAGGAATCTTCCATGCTAACTATTGTATTGCGATAGCGGTGACCCCCTTGGCTCCCTTGGCTGTCTGTCTATCCAAACAGCGACTACATCTGATAGATTCAGTCACTGCTTGGCCAACAATTTTCCACCCACTTATTCAATTTTTTCAAGGTCAAAGCTGTTCAAGCCAGGTGGCGACAACAAGGTCCGCCATGGCTTGCATTTTGGGCTGTTCTGCTGGAATCAAACAAACTTTGAGCTATGCATGGCACAGCTTAAATTTGTGTTGTGCAGCATACTGCATATTTTCATGTGCTAATTTGCTTTTAAAAAGTATTGTAACCTGTGTGCCCATATTTGTAGGGACTAAACACAGTCCAACATGTATGGCAAATATTTTCATGTGGCAGCAATAACTATGGACTTCATCTCTGTTTCCTTCTATGATTCCCCATCTCCCATTTAGACCCCATTCACACCTGAGCGTTTTGTAGCTTGAAGATGCTTGAGGCCTGAAGCTACAAAAGACTGGAGGGGAAAAAAATCAATGATTCTCTATGGAGATGGTTCACATCTCCACTCCAAAATGCCTGAAGCCAAAAGCCTGAAGCTCAAACAAGTTCCGGAGGTATTTTTGTCGCGCAAATCGGTCAGATTTGGGCGCTTGTATATCATAGCAATGAATGGAAATGCGTGTTTCGGGTGTTTTTGCGCATTTTGTCGCGCGTGTATGCACGATTTTTAGCTGAAATAAAAGCTTACAAGAAGCTGAACTACCTAGAAACAAATGATGCGATAGATATAATATTCTCTATTGACTAATACAAAAATGCCAAAAGCCCAAAAACGCTGCATACAAACGTGCAAATACGGTCCAAATGTGCACGACAAAATGCCGGAAAAAGCTCAAAGATGCGTCGCTCAGGTGTGAATGCAGCCTTAGGAAAAAGGTAATGCTTTGCTTGATACCTTCCTATTATAGTAAGACTCAAATTTGCATTAGAATCTAGTGCTTGCGTGTTCATATTTTTTAAAACACAATTGGAATTTCATCAAGCATATTTGATAAGATTGCACAATACGAATGCTGCAATAAAACTTCAAGAGCGTATTATAATTATAAAACAAAATGATTTATTAAGCAAAGACATTTTTTTTTTATGTCATTGTACCTTTAAATACATTTATACTGTTAAATGTGTAAACCTAGAAGTGTGGAGTGGACCTGAATTTTGCAGCTATATCAGAGATTCCATTTGGCAGTGTTCCCAGTCTGTTGCTATAGTAACCGGAATGATTTCCCTAACAGAATAAAACCATGAGATGAATATACAGCCCAATACCTCGGCACATGTTATGCCCCTTTCCTCTCCCTGCACAACACGTTAGACGCGTGAGTTTAGCTGAACCGAGTATGTGTAGTGGGATCTCATTGAATAAAGTTGCAGTTGTACACCATAAATTGGCATTCAGGGGTTTGAAAAAATAAAATTTGTAATAAAAATATTCCAAACATTATTGAATAAATCTGAATTTATATAACACTGCAATGTTTAATGTAAAAATTAGCATTTGTGAGCTGACAAATTTAGGTTAAAATTTGGACATTTTGTTAATCCCTAATGCATAATGATTTGCGCATTTTAAGTATAGTGCATCCATGCAAACCCAAAAGGTTAGGTATAGGTGGAATTGGGTGAAGAAGGTGAGTGAAGCGGGTACATTTCATACAAATCTTTGAGATTGATTTACTAGAAGAGAACACTTAAATCCCTAATGCTCTATTGCTCAATTATGTGAAATTTCAATTTTTTAAATTTCACATAATCAGTTGTTTAGTGTGAACCCATATACTTGCATTTTCCTTGATACACAAAATACAGCTAAAATTTTTTCTTTTATATTTCTCTCTTCTGTCTAGTGATAGTAATATAATTTTGATCAAAGGGAAAGGTGTGCCCACTCCATTATTGTAAACCTATTTTAAATAACAAACATGGTTTTGCACAGAGCAACCCCAATGCTCCTTATCTCGGGTCCCCCTCTGGCGCTCTTAGCTCCTCCACCTGCCAAATGCCCCCATAGCAGGCTGCTTGCTATAGGGGCACTCATGCAGGCTCAATGCTGAATCCTGCTCTATGTGTCCATTCCCTTCTGCTCACTGGCTGTGATTAACAGCAGCAGGAGCCAATGGCTCCTCCTGTTGCTTCAATCTCCAGTGCGGAGTCAAGAGAGCCGCTGCTCTCATGCACAGTGCTGGAATGCGATTGGTCTCAGGCAAGTTAAAGGGGGGGGGGGGGGGGGAGCTGCACACAGAAGGTTTTTTTACCTTAATGCAGAGAATGCATAGGGTAAAAAAAACTTTCTGCCTTCACAACCACTTTGACATGTAACAACACAGGAAGAAAATGTCTAATATATAGGTAATCCCCAACAAAAAGAGACAAATGAACAATGTCTGGTTGTTGACAACATTGTCATTTATTTTAGTATTCTAATTGTGTTATTTTTTTGTTGGGAGATTACCTGGTCAGGATATGTTTAAAGTTTTTCAATAAAGAGTGGCTATATGTACATGCAGCTTCTCCTTAGACTTTGCCCCTCTCCTTGACTTGTGTGTTAATCGCTTTGTTGTCAGAGATGCACCATGACTGACTGATAATACTGATAAATGTTATTTATAAAAAAAAAATCTGGTAGTGCTCAGTGGCATAACTGTGGGCTGCTTTGGGGCCTGGGGTTTGGAAAGGGTCCTATAACAGAGACTTTTAAGGCACGTTAAACATAGAAGATCTATGTGTGAATCCAGCCTAGAATTGATGATGTCAGATGCAGGTTAGGTGTCATCAGGATTGTCACCAGCGACAAATCCACATTGCATTTGTTTAGCTATCTTAGCAGTGTAGATTTATTGGCCTTAGAACTTCTGCAATAGGCACGGTACATTGAATGAATCCAGCATGGGTAATACAGTCTTCCTGATGCAGCACTAAGATCCTAGATAGGTGCTAGGATAGGTACATTTAGTTCTGAGCTCACAGGAATCAGTGTAGCTGTGTGTGACTATTCAGGTCTGTTCTGAGTATCACTGGTTGGAGAGTTGACTGCTTCCCCCTGTCTGTCTGGAAATGTTCTGTAAGATAGTGGGCAGGAAGACTCATATCAGCTGCTGAATAATTATGCAGCCCTGGCCAGTCCCTAGGAAGAGGTGATCAGGTGATAGGTGGGAGTGTGTATAAATTCTCTGAGACCTAGAGCAGACATGTATTTTCCCTGAGGAGGAGATCACAACCTTGAGGGGCTGTGTGCCCCCTAGGCAAGCCTGCCATGTGTCTGTGGTTCACAGAGGTCCCAGCTATGCTGGCTGGGGGCCTATTTTACTGAAAGTTTGCTGACGCTGACTGAGGGAAAATTTCTCTGCGGATCTAGTCCGGTATCACTGGAAAGTGTCAGGAAGATATTGGAAGGAGACAAGACAACCAATTATCTAAGGACATTAATGAGTACAGGCTGGTGTGCTACCACCATCCCTCTTGTGCTAGAGTCAGTTTGATCTAAAGGAGACATTGTGTGTTGTGTCCTGAAGAGCTCAGTCCATTACCTGCTTGTACAAGGACTCTGCTCAGATCCTTAATAGAAAGTTTAGCATCCTCAAGCTGCTACAAAGCTCAGTCCACTATTTGCTGCAAGCGAGGACACTTTTCTCACATTATTGCCCTGCTAAATCTCTTGCAGCAGAGTCACTTCTACCTAAAGGAAATCCACTACTAAGGTGTTCCTGAAAAGCTCAGTCTAATATATGCTGCATGCAAGGACCCTTGCTGACTTACTAAGAGAAAGTTTTGTGTCCTCAAGTTTGCTAATAAAAGTTACTGGAGTATCCCACAGTTACTCTAAACCTATCCAAGTTCAAGTTCAAGAAACACATGACAGTGTGCCTGGCTGCAAATCAATTACTGGGAAAAGAACCCTGGACATCTATTCAGCAGCCCCTGTGGGGGTGAGCGCTACATTGGGGCTGTAATAACCTTAGAGCATCTTCACAGCTAAAACCTGATAAGTTGTGTAACTCAGGTTTCTAATTCTGCAAAAAATAAATTCTGCCAGAGTTTTATAAATTTATTTTAGGGTTTTAGGGTAATTGTTTGCAGCAACGTTAACAATTATGTAATAATATAAAATATAGGGATGGTTATTATTTTTTACTGACTGCTAGACCACCTCTTTCAGCACTTGCTTGCTGTGGCAATGGTGGTGGGGGTGGAAAGGTTTAGAATTTGCACTAAGGCGCTAAGTTCAAATATGCTGAAAATGACCAGGGAGCTACCAAGAACAGAATCATTAGCTGGAAAATTATGGTTGAAAGTTAATGTTGCACCGCCCAACTTCCCTGACAACTTATATCTAGAGTACTAAAAGTGTACTGACTATGCTGAGTGCTCACCTGCTACCTTCCCTTGATTTAGGCACAATTTGTTCTAATCAATGACCATATTATCATAGTTGACGCTGCCAAGCCCCATGGAAAGAGGTAACAGGCAGCCCCCATTACAATTGCTATCGTGATCCATAATCTGTAGTTCTACTTCTGGTGATACTCCTCAGAAAAGGAGGTGCGTATAATTTATGCATTTAATTCATTGTTTTTAGTGAGTTATTTTAATCACATTCTTTTAGATTTGTTTGTATCACAGCTTCATTTTTGCAGTTCTTGGAACATTTTGGGAATGTTGAAAAACTTGTTATTTCAATGTATTCATATTTTATAATTATCTTGCTGCAATTTTGATTTAATAATACTCTGCTTTTATGATACTATGGAGCACGAGATTGGAGTGCTAGCGGGGCATCGCCTTATTTGAACTTAGATCCAGGAAGGGGAATCTGGAGGTCAGTCCATAAGGATTAGATCATATGTTCATTTATTTATTGATGTTTGTATGTTTTGGGCATTCTTACTATGCTGTGATGGAATATGTTTGACATATCTTTTGAAAAATGACTAATACATTAACCATTAATGTGTCAAACCAAAAATGGTTTACATTGTGTATGGGGTTCTTGCTACTGAGCATACAGTATGTACTTCTTGGAGGTCATAATTGTACACTGTAAAGAGCTTTAGGTTTTACTACTCCATCAAAAACATGTCACAGGTGCATGGCAACGTGCCCTTGCACACATGCCCTAAGAATGCCTTGTACGTTTGCTACAGTAAATGCAACAATATTCAAGCTCTTCATCCTGAAAACAATTCCCACTGTATGTGGATTGTGGAAAAAAAGACATATGGTTAGATATAAAAGAGTTATTGTAGCAGTCATAAGGAAGGTTTTAGGCAGTCAAGGTTAAGAGGGCATATAATTGGCAATATACTTGAGAAGAAACCAGGGGTGATGACTACAGACTATAGCAGTAAACAACAAAAGACTGTGATGTTCAGGGCTGGACTGAGAGGGGCGCCTGCCTTCCACCATGCAACCTTCCTGCAACCTATGCTGCCAATGTAGTTCACAGCTCACTGTAAGATTTAACTTGTTCAGCCCTTCTTGGACTAAGGAGCATAACTGGAGAAGATCCCCTTCCAGCTATTGTTTTTTGACAGCCAGCATGGGTGACTGTCAGAATACCCAAACAGTAGCAGCATCTGTTTGGATTCAATCACTGTTCAACTGACATTTTTCTGCCCAGCTACTTGGGCCAACCATGCCTCGAGTTTCATCCAGTTCTTCGGAAACCAGGTGTATGACCATGATTTCTGTATGGCCAGCTTTAAGGACCTCTTCCCACTACTGGTGATATGATATATAATCTCAGCTCATACTCAAGTATTTGTTAAATAAGGGAATTTTTATATATCACAATGTTTTTCTGCTTACATCAACCTTTCACACAGTAAAGTTACTTACATGCCCAAAAGGATCCAGATGGTTGTTTGTGAGCTTTAGCTTTTGGAAAGACACCAGCTGCCTCATCCAATGTGCACCAGTGGCAGGAGAGTCTGGGTGAACGTACAAACGCCCAGGCATTGCCGGCTCAGCCTTACCAGTTACTGACCTGCAAAATGAAAAGAAAGCATGAAATCCAATGAAATATGATTCCCTTTTCCCCAATCCAAAGATAGATATGGAACTTTTGATGAGCAGACATAGTGTATAGAAGAAGTGTGAATGCAGGGATTGGCTACATTCTTAAATCCTTAAAACCAACTCCAACCAAACATTTTTCATTTGCTTTGAATAGAGTGCAAAGGTTTAAATCCTCTCCAACAGGAGCAAAGGCAAAAAACAAAATGCATTTTTAGTTATGTGGGGAAAGGTTAGATCTCCTGACCATGTTTTTATTCCTGACTGTGCCTACTTGCCTTGGTAACAACTACTTCCTTCCATACCTCCAAACTTTCTGAGATGGAAATAAGGGACACCTATTAGAAAATGTATGTAGGCATAGGACACAACCCCTGTCACGCACTCCTTATAGGAGAATTATACACAAAAAAAATGATTGGTTAAACCCACAAGTACTTTGTTACCACTACTATTCCTTTTTATTGGCCTTTAGAATTTACAAATTCAATTTAGAAACTGGATAAAAGGTTTAGCACTGTAAAATAGCTTTTTTGATAGATATATATTGCATTTACATACAGCTATAAAGATCAGACCAAAATGAGGGACAAATGAGGAAGAAAGAGAGACAGAGGGACTTTGTTGCGAATGAGGGACAGTCCTCCAAAACCAGGGACAGTTGGGAGCTATGCCTTTGTTTTGTCTGGTGTCTCAGTGACAGAAAGCGAGAAAAAAATTCCCAAAGAGGGTCACAGACAGAAATAAAAACTTAAATATAGTTACAAATCCTATCATATTCTTGAACCTGGGAGTCATGTCTGTGGAAACCCTGCCCAATCACTTTTTTCCCTCAGTGTTTGTAATGTGTTTTCCCTATTTCCCCAGGCTTTAATAGTAATGGCTGCACGAGTGGACCATTAGGATAAGCACTGATAGACGACACTGATAGGTGGCACTGATAGATGGCACTTATGGGCACTGATAGGTGGCTTGGATAGGCGGCACTGATAGGAACTGATTGGCAGCACCGATGGGCGCTGATGGGTGGCGCTGATGGGCGGCACTGATGAGCAGGCACTGATGGGCACTGAAAGGCAGCACTAATTGGCATCACTGATGGGCTCTGATTGGCACCACTGCTGGGCACTGATTGACATCATTGTTGGGCACTGACTGGCATCACTGTTGGGGCTGCACTGTTTATCTGTACAGGTCTCCCCTATGAGGAAATGCCGCTGACCGGCTTTCCTCTCCTCACACTGACAGCGTGTGTGGAGAGGAAAGCCGATAACTGGCATTTCCTTGTTTACATGTGATCAGCTGTGACTGGACACAGCTGATCACATGGGTAAAGAGCTGCGCCATCAGCTCTTTACCAAGATTGATGATCCACTGTGTCCCAGAGAAACAGGGCGCCGCCGATCACCTCACTTCCACGCCCGTGAGTGGGACGACATCATATGACATTGTTCCAGAACAAGAGAACCACCCTGCGGGAGGTGGTTAAACTAACCACTTGACCTCCATAATATTTACCCCCATCATGACCAGGCCATTTTCTGCAATACGGCATTGCGTTACTTTAACTGACAATTGCGCGGTCATGCAACGCTGCACACAAATAAAATTTGTGTAATTTTTTCCCCACAAATAGAGCTTTCTTTTGTTGGTATTTTATCATCACTGCATTTCTTATTTTTCACGCTATAAAAAAAAAGACAGACAATTAAAAAAAAACAGTATTATTTACTTTCTGCAATAAAACATATCCAATAAAAAATATATAATAATAATTTTAAGTTTAAGCCAATATGTTGTCTGCTGGTTATTCAAGTGGTTAGTTTAAAAGCATAATTCTGCTTTCTATGAGAAAACATACATTTAGTGGTTTTAAAATGTGGCAAATGACAAAAATAAAATACACTTTTCCTTAAGGAGATTTGGGGGTTGATTTACTATAACCAGAGAGTGCAAAATCTGGTGCAGCTGTGCATGGTGACCAATCAGCGTCTATGCAGAGCTGCACCAGATTTTGCACTCTCCAGTTTTTGTAAATTAACCCCACTGTGTATCATTACCATTTAATTGCATGTTTTTTTTTTCTTTTAGGTGCACTGTTTTTACAGCTACCTTCTATCTATATGCTTCAGTGGTAGTTACAAGTCATTGCTCAGAACAAATTTCCTGATGATGATCATGGTGGAACAGGCCTGGGCAATGAATGGTGGCATGCCCACTTATAGCCTCTACTTGAAGGGCATGTGATATTGTGATAATTCCAGAGCACAGATTCACTGGCTATTATTTTAACAAAAGCTGTAAATTTAAAAAAAGATTGAAAATTATGTTTGAAATTTTCATCAACGTCACTCCATTGCCTGACCGTTTATTTAAACAACAGTCTTCCCATAAGATGATATGTGCATATATTGTGTTCATGCATGTTATTCGTCTGTAAAAATTCCTCTTATAGACTTTCAATGCCCCTAAGGCTCTTGGCGGGTGCTGCCATCTTGGATGTGATGTCAGCAACCCCAGCAGACTCAGTGCTGTAACTCAAATGATTTTTATAATATTTTATAATATTTATATTTCCTTTGCTCCTCCCCCCACAGCTACATAAATATTTAAGTAGGAAGAGGAGGGGGTGAAGGAGCTGGGCCGGCACAGATGGTAACTACACACCCTCAGAAAAGTAGAGGGCTAATCACTAGGGGGAGGGGAAACTGTAGCTGTGCCTGGGGGGTTGGTGTGGTTGAGGCCCATTGCAATGAAAATTTTTTTATGGAAAGAAAAAAGGCTGCAAGTAAATATTTTTAAAATAATCATTTTATCAGATTTTTTTAAGTTGGTGATGGGATCTCTTTAACATATTAAAGCTTACTTGAGATTTTGATGATTGGGTTTACCTGAGCAGATTACAACCCCTGAAAAACAACCCCACACCATAATCCCCCCCTCCACCAAATGTTTTGGACCAGTGCACAGAGCAATATCCAGATCATAATATGTTACAATATGCTAATTACAAAAAATAGCCAGCACAGTGGCTGAGGGGTTCCCCAGTTTGAATCCTGACCCAGATACTATCTGCATGGAGTTGGCATGTTTAACCTGTTCGTGTTTGTATTTAATCCGGGTACTCTGGTTTCCTCCCACACTCCATTGACACGGTCCAAAGACCATAAAGTGTAAGTTCCTTGATGGCAGGGACCGATGTTAATGTACAGTATGTAAAGTGCTGCAGAAATTGTCAGTGCTATAAAAATACCGGTAATAAATAAAATTCACTCGGAATGCATCCATTTTGAATAAATAGTTGCTGTGTCCAAACTAGAGCAGTGTAGATATCTCTATAAACTAATGCAACTTTTTTATAGTACCCTAGTTTACAGCTATTAATTTCCCTCTGCATGTTGATCACCTACAGCAGCGAGAATAAGGCAGGCCATACACGGTTCAAATCTCAGCTGGTTTAGCAGGAACCCGGCCGAGATTCGAACACCGTTTATGGGCAGGCTGAATGTACCAAGTTGATTGATTCATCAACTTAGGTACAACCAGCAGACCGGGTTTTTCCTGTGATTATCACTAGCGGCTGGTATAGCGCTAGCAATAATCACTGTCTTCTACTGGGGGGGTGGCACCCCTTCCCTTGCCGGGAGAAGACAATGGCCTGTCAGAAGTGTCTCCCGCATCAACAATGTCTGTGTTAGTGGGGGAATCTAGTGAATTTCTTTCCTGCAACCCATGCACGGCTGTCTTTAAGGCAGGGCAAAAGGGCTAGCTGCCCTGGGCCCCATCATTGTTGTGGGATCCCAAGCAGCTGCTTCATACTTGCCAACTATCCCAGTTTAAATTCCCTTGTCCCTTGAAGTTTAAGTTCCGTGCTGTGTCCCGATATATTAGTGTGAAGTTCTGTTATTAATGCTGCCCACCTTTGCCCTACTGCCCTATACAGATGTTTCACCTGCAGGCCCTGTGTCCCGATATATTAGTGTGAAGTTCTGTTATTAATGCTGCCCAGCTTTGCCCTACTGCCCTGTACAGATGACTCACCTGCAGGTCCTGTGTTTACATTTAAATAACATCCCTTGATATGGAAATTGTGGCGGCATTAATATGTAAATAGCCGTGGATTGGCTGCATTGATATGTAAATAGAGGCAGCATTCATATGTATATCATGCCACCCTCTCAGCCCTATGGTCATATCCACTATCACTTCTGCTGAATGCTGCCCACTTGGGAGGTAATGGGGCATGCTGGAAAGTCCTGCCTACAAGTGTGGTCATTATGCCTAACATTAGCTAAGGTAAGCAAATTGGAGGTGGAACCCTTTCTCAAAAAAAACATGATACCACAGCACTGTGAATTTTGGTGAAGAAGATGCTTGCCCAGGGTCCAATCGATATTAAAGACAGCTCTGAACCCATGGACTCTGTGTATGGCCAGCCTGAGTATAAGTGATTTTAGATTACTCCTTATCTACAACATTATGTTCTTTGAAAAATTCACTACTTTAGGAGACAATCCTCCCAAATACTGTCTAGTTACCCTGTATTTAGCATTGCCCTTTATTTGTGCAGGATAAGGTTTAATAGGTTAGAAAAGCCTTTAAATACACTGCATTGAGCATTGCAGAATCTGCTAACAAATATACAACCTTCTAGCACCGGTACTGACATATTAGTACTAAAAGGGACTATTGCAAAGCTGCTGTGTCACTAGATTTTGATACAAGTCTCCATTCCCTAAATAAGGTATCACATACTGCATCTAGGACACTAGCTAAACTATTCAGTGGGATTGATTTACTAAATGCTAATAGGCTGTTCACTTTGCAAGGGAATTTTCCCTTAGCTCAGCGAGGTGGGTGAAAATTCCAATCACACACAAGGGAAAAGACAGTATTTTTGCTTGCACGTGATTGAATGGTAGAAGTAAGCAGAGCTTCATCTCAAGCTATGTGGAAAATTCCCTTCCAAAGTAAAAATTCCCTTGCAAAGTGAACAGCTTATTTTTCCTTAGTAAATCAATCCTAGTGAGTCTCTGCCTTGGTACTAGCATGCTACTGGACATGCAGGTGTTTTAACTTGTTACACACTAGCAGTTTGACCTCAAAGCGGAGTTCCAATGTGTTTTAAGTATATTAAAAGTCAGCAGCTACAAAAAATGTAGCTGCTGACTTTTAATAAACAGACACTTACCTGTCTCGGTCCAGCGATACGGCCGGCACGAGCCTCTGATCTCTCCCCCTCCCCTCTGCGGTGCCGTCATTCCTACTGTGGGCACCCGACCGTGACAGGAAGCGGCTTCACGGCTGGGCTCGCACTGCACATGCGCGAGCCGCGCTGCGCATTTTGATTGGTCCCGAAATCTTCTAGGACCTGACCTGTGTCCCAGAAGACTTCGGGAGGGAGGGGGAAGGAGACCTTCCTCTTTCGATCACCTAAGGCGACCGGAGTGGAAGTACCCCTAAAAATTGGGTATTCGCACCCCCCCCCCTCCTCCCCAAAAGCTCAGTTTCAGTATCAGGAGCTGGGGAGTAGGTCTTAAAGCGGAAGTTCCACTTTTGGGTGGAACTCCAATTTAAATAACGACTTCCTTTGTTGAATATTGCTCACAAGAAATATATGCTACATATACGTGAAAATAGAGGAAACATCCATTACATTATGATTCCTGACTTAAGAATTGACAGGAGCATTGCTCAAGTTATATCTCAAAGGTTTGATATATTTACTTATTTGCACTTGTTGGCATTATTTGTCTTGTTAATAAGCTAAGGGTAGCTCCCAGAAAGTGAAATTTTAGGTCCAGAACTTGGAGAGAACAATTACAAACAGAAGCATTTCACAGTCAAAAGTTTATACAGAATGTGTTCCTCTGCTTCTAAGCCAAAAACACAAATTTAAAACTGTGGCTTGTGTTAGGAACGCCCATTCCTAAATAGAACAAGATGTGATATACAGTAAAACTAGCCTGAGCATTACAAAGCCTTTCAAGCGGTACCTCTAAATCCAACTCCCGTAAGATGTCATTACATTCTGCACCATGCAAATGTAACTAAACTTTGATGAGTCTCCAAATCCAAAGACACCTTGCTATCTAGGAATATTTAACATTAAAGCTGTTCTCTTTGAGGATTTCACACTAGGATTATTACAGTTATCATTCTCTGTTCATCATCTCAATATGTCAGACCTAAATCAAAGGAAATATATTTGATTTATTTCAAAGGTAGAAAAATTTGCACATGCAGCCCATAGGCATTAAAAACAACAATAGGAGTTTGGCTCACCTCTGTATGGTAAACCCTAATATCTCGTGCATAAACTATCCCGTTCAGTATCAAGCCACAACATGCAAGAAAGGACCAATTATAAGCTGTTCTTTAAAATCTTTAGTGAGGATCAGAAACTTTTTTGAACATTGCATCTACATTTTTTTATAACGGGGTCTTTTTCAAAGGTATAGAATTATGTGAAAGCAAATGTTTTCTGTGGAAGCAGGTTTATTTGGGTTACACTTGGTATTTCTTAACTGATTGATAGTGGTCTCCTAATCAGTAGCAGGTGGTGGTTGTTCTTCCTGGAAGGTGCGGTTAGCACTGTATACTGATAGGAGATTTTACTAGAGATCACTCCATGATTACATGTTAACTAGCATGGAACACACTAGAGTGCTAAGTGGTACAGTGTAATGCCCAGTACACACAATGAGATTATTTGGGCAAATGAGCGTCTGATTTTTTTTTTTTGCATGCTAATCTCAGATCGAACCTGAAGAGTTTAAGTCACGAAAATCCTTGTACGACAGAATAAAAAATCCGAAGCGATGTAATGTGTTGTAGTGTATTTGTATTGCATTTTCGAACGACAACTGTACTGATTAAACAAAAATCATACAATCGGGCATCGTACGAGAACATTTTTTGTGCATGTCCGATTGGAAAATATCAGATGAACTGTCATGATTGGCTTTTGAAAGCTCTGTACTAACAATTAGGGATGGGCGAACTGTTCTGCCCGAGCATACGTTATTCACCGATCCCCAAATTTAGAACATTATGGGGTGTTCGGCGCGACTTCGGTACCGCCGAACGCCCCATAATGCATAGTCCGCAGACGGCGCGCACAACTCCCGCTCCATGGGAGGGCTGCCGCCGTCTGAGCTTGGTTTGTTTCAACAGTTTATTTATAGTGAAGGGCGGGGCCACCCGGTGAGGTAGGGTGACCACGCCCCCTTGTGACATGAGAGGGGCGGGTCACTCAATTACATCACCGAGTGACCCCGCCCTTCACTATAAATAAACTGTCGAAAAAACCGAGCTCAGTCAGCGGGAGCCCTCCCATGGAGGAGGAGCTGTTGCGGCTTTTTTTTTCGGTCCCGTCGCTCGCCATGATTGATGATGGATTGCGATGGGGGACACTTATTTCTTTTTTTCTTTTTTAATAAAGGACTTGTCCCTAATTGTCTCCTGTGGTTTTTTTCTTTTTTGACACTTTTTGGTGAAATAGTAGTGGTAGGATGCACCCGATACTAATTCACATGGGGGGCGGGATCTGGGGGCCCACTTGTTAAAGGGGGCTTCCAGATTCCGATAAGCCCCCTGCCCGCACACCCCCCCAACCACAGCCCAGGGTTGTGGGGAAGAGGCTCTTGTCCCCATCAACATGGGGACCCTACGCAAATTTTTTCGGAGATCTTTTTGTATATTGCCGGGATCCAGCAATACATTACACCTGCGATTTTAAATTACTTTTTTCCTTTACAAATGTAATTTTGCTCTGACTATGTTCTAAACATCACAGAGATGCACCCTTTTACAAGCAGACTAAAAGGACCCCCCAGGCACATTATTTAAAGGAATATTTTTATTGTTTCACTTTAAGCATTATTAAAACCACTGCTCCTGAAAAAACGATTGATTTAAAAGCTTTTTTCGCATTGATGCATGTCCCATAGGGCAAGACCTGGGTCTCCATACACTTTTTATGGCAATAACTTGCATAAAAGCCTTTAAAATGAGCACTTTTGATTTTTCATGTTCGGTCTCTTAGACTTTAACGGTGTTTGAATGTTCGGACAAATTTTTTGTCAGTTTGTATGTTCTGGTGCGAACCGAACCGGGGGAATGTTCGGCCCATCCCTACTAATGATCCAATTATCGTACAACCACGTCGAAAGTGGTATTTTTCGTACGATTTTTTTGATCGTGTGTATGGGGCTTTAAGTATTTTCAATATATTTTACTGAGCTTCAATACAAATGTTATGCATGAAAGTTATGAACTTTTTAGGGTGTCATGGGGTTTAAGGCGGTGAGCCAGATGTGTACCCGGACAGGCAAGAGTGGACTGGCCTGGAGCCATAACTGTTTAAGTACTCAGGCTAAAAAATTTTAATAAAGCCAGGGAAAAAAATATATATAGATTTTTTTTATTTTGATGACCTTACTAGAGGCTCAAACAGCAGATAACAGAACAAAAAAATTATGTGCTGGGGGAAAATGTGCAAAGAATGTAACGTGGGCTTACAGCTAATATATGGGAAGCAGTGGTTGGGCCCTATATTGGGCTCAGGAGTAGCTGTTTCTTGCTCACCTCATATGTTTATGTTGTAGTCCACAGCATTTATATTGGACTCAGTCAGTTAGTATATCTGGCCTACACTGAAGCTGTATTATCTAAAGAGAAAATGTCATATTACAAAAACATAACTGGAAGCTGGTCAATGCCTCCAATGGCATTTCTCCATTTCCATTTCACTATTCCCATGATCTGCATGTAAATATACAATACTTTGCAATGATAAAGACGGCTATTTTAAAATATTAAAAACATAGGTAATTATGTTCTTAATATTTTAAAATATATGTCTTTATCATTGCATTGTATTGTATATTTTAGTTTGTTGTGTAATGTACATACTACAATAGCAGTAAACAACATTGCTGTTTAGTTTTACTTTTCTTTAACATGTGGAGTGTTAAGTTAAAGTGGAGCTCCACCCAAAAGGAGAAGCTTGTCTGCCTCCTCCCCCCTCTGCTGCCACATTTGGCACCTTTCGGGGGGAGCGGGTACCTGGCTTTGACAGGTACCCACTTCCACTTCCAGGCTAGTTTGCGGCGGCAATCTCAGCTGGAAGCTCGGCCCCCCTCCTCCTTCCCCCACTGCCAGGCCATTCACAAAGGGCAGTGTGCTTCACGCATGCGCAGTACGGAATCAGCTGTGAAGCCGCAAGTCCTCACTTCCTGTTTCCCTCAGCTGAGATGGCGGCGGCAGCACCTGACAGCCAAATGAGAAATCAGCTCGGATGAGGACAGCACAGGTAAATGTCCACATATTAAAAGTCAGTTTTGACTTTTTATCTGACTTAATTTTTTTCTGAAGAAGCCTGGAGCTCCGCTTTAGCCCTGGTTCACATTGGTGCATTTTGACATGCGATTTGATATCAAATTGCATGCCAAATCAGTGGCAATTGCCGACAATGGCACCATGCTAATCAGTGTGACGCTGCATTTGCAGCACTGCACCGATTTCCAAAAGTAGTTTCTGTGCTACTTTTGGTGATTTCATGTGCGATTTCCAATGACATCTGTGCAGGAACCCACACAGATGTCTCTGAAATCGCACCTGAAATCGGGATTGACATGCAGGAATGAAATGGTGCGAGTTCAGCTGAACTCACACCATTTCATTCCCACACCAATGTGAACCTAGGCTAAAAGAGATATTAAAGTGGTTCTAAGGGCAGAAGGTTTTTTTTTACCTCAATGCATTATATGCATTAAGGTAAAAAACCTTCTGCAATCAGCCACTCTTAAATACATACCTTAGCCTGATCTCAGTCCAGTGATGTGCAGCTCTTGGCTCTCTCTCTCTCCTCAGTGGCTCAGACACAGCAGTAGGAGTAATTGGCTCCCACTGCTGTCAATCACAGCCAGTGAGGGAACAGGGGTGTAGCCGAGCTGCGTTCAGTATTTCTGTGGCCACACAGTTCTGGCTCTGGAGTGAGCATGCACGAGTGCCCCCATAGGGAGTGGTTTTCTGGGGGGGCCAGGGGGACCAGAGGGGGGATCTGAGAAGAGGAGGATCTGGGCTTGTCTGTGCAAAACCATTGTACATATCACGTAAGTATAACACGTTTTGTTATTTTTCAAAAATAAAAGTTTGCACTTTAAATGGGTTTCATTCAGGGTTAGTATGACTTTTTTTTAAGGTTCAGATATATTTTGGCCTAGTGTCTAAATAGCTTTTAAAATTAATGTAAAGGTTTTTTTTATTATTATTATTAAAATAATAAATAATATAATAAAATGGTATTGCACAAAGCGGTCTCTTAACTCCTCTGCTGTCCGCTCCTTCTTCATACAAGTGCCTCCATACTATTCCCTGTGCTATGGGGGCACAAATGGGGGTGCACTCCCAGGTCGGGCTATGTGCATCCATAGACACACACCGAGCAGCTCGACCATATCCCTCACTCCCTTCTCACAGGATTTGACTGACAGCAGCAGGAGCCTATGGCCTGTGAGAGAGGAAGAGAGACCAGCACTGCTGAAGTCAGAACAAGGTTGGATTGACGAGAGGAGTTAGCTACATTTTTTTGGGGGGGGGCGGGGCACAACAACAATGCATCGAGGTACAAAAAGTTTAGACTTTAACATATTTGGGTGGATTTATCAAAAAGGTCAAGAATTTTCACTGAGAAAGGTAAATGTTTGCCAAAGAGTGAAATAAAATGAATTTGTGATGACTTCAAGTAATCAATCATTTCCAAGACTAAATACTGTTTTGTTTTTAATTCCCTACACATGATTGGGTACTCAATGTGAGCATATGAGGATATGGGAGCATATCCTAATAAATTAGTATATCAACCCCAATGAATTAAGTTGTAAAAACACATTGTTTTGGTAAAATCACTCAATATATTATCAATTACCTGAAAAAACTCAGCAACATTTCATGGACCTTCCTTTGCCTGTAAATATGTTTTATCCTTAAAACTAGTGGGCTTTGGGTTAGAACAATGCTGAAAGGTAGATCTTGGATGCCTTTTCAAACATGTTTTATTTCAGCACTTTTCATGATTAGACCCAAAACATCAAAGAAGCTGATACAACAATATATGACCAGTTAGCATTTCTGTCCTTTTAAACAGTATATTACCAATAGAAATACATACTTTTTAGCGTCAGGGGGAGACATAATGCAAAAATAAAGCCCCATTTACATGCCTGATACATATGACCTATTTGTATCTTGCAAGTAGAGCAGAGAATAATTATGCTTTTTAAACAGTAATATTACCCATCGTTTTGTCTTATGTTTTTGAAACTCTCAGTATGTATTGGTGTTGATTTACTAAGAGAGTTGATGATGTCTAACAAAGTAAGTATTAAACAAGAAAAAAAAAACAATATTTTTGCTAGCACGTGATTGGTTGATTGAAGTGAGTAAACATTATCCATATTTGCTAGGTGCAGTGAACAATCCCCATGTGTGAAGTGAAAAGTCCCTATGCCGGAGCAAATTGGATCATGCCTTATAGGGATTTTTTTTCCTTCCTCTGGATCAACTGTGGGTTTAGGATTCTGTATTTCTAGGTTTGCTATTTTTTTTATTTTTTTCTATTGCTTGAACTAGGTGGACTTATGTCTTTTCTCAGACTAACTATGTACTATGTAACCCTACTATATATAACATTCATTTGTTCTGAGACCATATAAACCACCTGAGCACCTGTTGAGCGGGGGAATGCTGCGGTGAGAGACTGAAGGATTTTGGGATGAGGTATCATCTCCCAGGATATTTCCTTCAAACTTATCGTCTCTGTGGACTTTTCTCCATCTGTATTTGGGTGACCTATTTTTGGAGCAATTTGCTGGTCATTTTCTCTTAAGTGCTTAAACCCCTCTGGAGCAGCGTTCTTAAATTTTTTGCAGGAACTTCCTACCTGGGTGCTCACCCTGCGATTCCCATTTTGGACTTGATGCTATCTCCTCCCTCTGTTCTAATCACCATTATAACAGAATTGTTTCAAAATGATCTTACCACTATATATGTTAGTTAATACATGACTTTCAGGTCCTGAAGAAGCAAACTGTGAAACATAGGCATCTAAACAGCTTCTGTGTATCAAATACAGTATGTGTTGTCGTAATTTTAACATGTGTTGTCTTATATAGAGATAACTTCTTATGCTCTCTCTTTTAAAATGTATATTAAATAAAAAATGTATAGTTTTTTACTCAATGTGTTTGTTGACATTTGTGGCACCACAAAAACCCCCCATTTCTTTTCTTAATGTGCAACTTGGAATGAAGGTGCCTTTGACCTCTTGAATCAGTATGACTTTATTGAAAAATATCTATAACATTAGTTTGTTCTAAGACCATAGAAACCAATGTTCCTGCAGAATACAGTGGCTATGAGCAGAGCATCTGCACTACATTGACAATTCCTGATCATGCAAATGTGCAACTGAGAATCTCTGCTACTGTCTTATGGCCTTGCAGCACCTGGATGTGTATGTGAGCAATTGTATGGATGGCAAGAACCCAAGATAATCACATAATTCTTTAAGTAATTGTAGCCCTGAGCCACCTATTGCTGTTGTGTTTTGGCCCATGTGTTGTAGCTTACATTCTCCTGCTCTGAAGGGTCCCCAGTCTCGGCTGTTGCTCACACAATAGCTAGAAAAAACGACTCATGTAGCAGAGTACTTAAACATTGCTGCTGTAATGTCCTTATTGTGCAACAAACATAATCTACACAATCAAGCTGTACATTATTTCAATGGTCTGTATATTTACAAAGGAGGTTTAAAAAAACAATAAACATTATGCAGAAAGCAGAAGAAATCACTGGGGTTGATTTACTAAAACTGGAGAGAGCAAAATCTGGGGCAGCTGTGCATAGTAGCCAATCAGCTTCTAACTTCAGCTTGTTCAATTAAGCTTTGACAAAAGAGTCTGGAAGCTGATTGGTTTCTATGTAGAGCTGCATCAGATTTTCAAGTTTTAGTAAATCAACCCCATTGTCTTGTTGCACAGTATCAAAAGTTTGTGAAAAATGAACCCGATCTTTACAATTTTTACCTTTTTTTAAAGGGGTCTTTTTTTAAAACCTTGAAAGGGACAGTTTATATTTGAGCAGAATAGTCATTTTTAGTATGATGTTTCATCTGACTTTGGGCTGATGTAAAAAAACAGGAGAAAAGAAATTTAGAACTATAATGCACCACCCATGTTTTACCTTTTATTACATGGAACTATTGAACAGTTAATTAAGATTCTATATAATTATATAATATAATATTCTATATAGAATAATATACTTTTATATATAATATTCCACATAAGAACAAATTGGGCTTCATTTGCTAAAAGCAAATAGACTGTACATGTTGCAAGAGATTTTTCCCCTAGCCTAATGAATAAGGAGAAGCTCTGCTGACCTCCAAAATTCAATCCGGTATAAGAAGTGTTTTTTATTTTACTTGTATATAATTGGGTATTTTTTTAAGGAGAATTTTCACATTTTTACATTAACTAAGCAATGGGAAAATTCCTTTGTAAAGAGACCAGCCTATTTGCCCCATTGTGTGTAGAGACATGACAGAAGAAGAAAATTATTTAAACTGGCTTTGATGTACTGCTTCGTAATTCTTTTTACTGAAAAATATCAAACTAGATATAAAGTATGAATGAACATGATGCTTACAAATTGTAAAACACACATTTCAGACCATAATTATATCATGTGTGATTTTAATGACCTTTATTATTATTGAAAACTCAGGATATTCGTATTCCAATAACACAAAGCATGGGTAAGCCAACAAAGAATTTGGATTGGTGCTATAGTCAGAACATAAACTGAAGAGATAAATAACCTTAAGTCATAACTGCATACATTTTAAGGCGTGTTCTGAAACAGATTAATCTTTCACTAAATTAAATGATCTTACTTTCAGTATTTATGGTTGATGCTTGTAAGTATTTATTGACAACAGTATACATTAAAATTACTTAAAGACATATGTTTTATTTACTGTATGTATGATGTATTTTTTCCCTAAATCTGCACAAACCATGCTATATAGCAGAAGTCTAAGAGCAAAGCAACAGTTACAAATTAAGATACAAAATATGGAGGTGGAGGGGTACATTGACATGTTTTGCACATGAGCTGCAATCTAAGGAGCACATTTATCAAAGCTTAGGAATAGTCCTCTGTCAACAGAGATATGGTTTACAGGAAAATTAGTTAAAGATAGGGGAAAGTAGGACAATGTTTACATAGTTAGTCAGGTTGAAAAAAGACACAAGTCCATCTAGTTCAACCAAAAAAAAAAAACAAACAAAAAAAACATTTATATATATATATAACCAAATAATCCCATATACATTCCTTCACCCACAGTTGATCCAGAGGAAGGCAAAAAACCCCAGCAAAGCGTGATCCAATTTGCTATAACGGGGGAAAAATTCCTTCCTGATTCCCCGAGAGGCAATCAGATTCACCCTGGATCAACTTTACCTAAAAATGTTAGTACCCAGTTATATTATTTACATTAAGGAAAGAATCCAGGCCTTTTTTAAAGCAATCAACTGTGCTGGCCAAAACCACCTCTGGAGGGAGTCTATTCCACATTTTCACAGCTCTTACTGTGAAGAAACCTTTCCGTATTTGTAGATGAAATCTTTTTTCCTCTAGACGTAAAGAGTGCCCCCATTGTCCTTTGTGATGACCTTAAAGTAAATAACTCAACACCAAGTTCACTATATGGACCACTTATATATTTGTACATCTTGATCATATCCCCCTTAATCTCCTCTTCTCAAGAGAAGACTCACCAGTAAAAGGCTGTATAATGTTTTTTTTTTTGTGCTGCAGGCTTGGCATTGGTATTTTTTTGGCTTGGAACTGTTATCTTTTAGCACTTACAGTATATTTAAAGAAGTCAAGGAAAGTTCTGGGTTTTTGGGTTGACACTTATTTTTTCAGAGTTAAGCTGGCTTTTGTAAGTGTGGTTTAGATTTGGGGTTTGGGTTTCTTTTGAAGGAGTGGGTTGAGGATTAAGTGTTAAGAGTTCATCTCTTGCTTCCGATAGGGGTTAAGCTTAAAGCAACTCTTCGGTTAATAAAATTCTAAATCAACATATTACCAGTAAAGAAGAGAGTATTTACATCTACTGCTGCCCCACTGCCAAATGCCACTTCATTGAAGAGAATTTTCCCCCAAAGTCTATTCAGAAACTGACACTTCCAGAAGAGTTGATCTCCTGTGTTCCATGCAGTTCTGATTGTGTTTCTCCCTCCAACCTCCAAGCGTTTACAAGACACAGTAGTGTCGAAAGTGTCAATTTCTAAATTGACTTCAGAGGAAGATTTCTCTTTAAAGGAGCAGTAATTGGCTGCACGGGTAACCGAAGAAGAGAACATTTACTCTCTTCTATACAGGCTATTAGCACTTTTATATAGGTATCAGACTTGCTTTAATTGGTAGTGGGGAAATTATGTTTCAGACAGTTTTTATGTTACTACTTGAAATTTCACGCAGCTTACATGCATTACTAGTTTTTTTTTTTTTTTGCATCCTTATATGTATCATTTTTTGCTGATTTGCATAAATCTTGCTGCTAATTAGAGAAATATCCTAGTCTTTCTAAAAAAACCTGTTATTACATGTATTTTCATGCCATTCATTCTGATGAAAAAGTGACACATGGATGACTCCACCAAACCATAGCATGGAAGATTTTCTAAAGACAAAGAATAAGGTATTTTTTGATGTGGGAA
This sequence comes from Glandirana rugosa, assembly GCA_018402905.1. Lineage (NCBI taxonomy): Eukaryota > Metazoa > Chordata > Amphibia > Anura > Ranidae > Glandirana > Glandirana rugosa. The sequence goes on along the minus strand of BLSH010333321.1, from coordinate 1,868,425 downwards.
GGGTCAAGAATCTACACATGATAAATTGTGAGAATATTCAGGTCAATAATCCAATCTTATGCAGATTAATAAGTAGACATGAATTTTCTTTTCACATATTTGGATGATTGAAGTGAAAATTCAGTTTTGTAAAGTTTTTAAACTCCTTTCATAAATCAGCTTTTATGTTCTAATCATATGAACCACACCAATTTCATGCATTGATATTGGACCAATGCTTTAATTTTCCTGTGGTTGGACTCTACCATTTACTGCAGAGAACTGCAAAATTTAGAGATATAAGGTACACTTGTAGGGTGTATAAGTGTTGGAGAATGGTGATTCTAAATCCATACATGTTTATAGTGAAAGGTAAAGGTCTTTGTGGGTGTCGTCAATAGAATGTTCTGTTTTTGCTGACTTGTTCAACAAAGCAAAGATATAGCTAACTTGTTCAACAAAGAAAATGCTGCAGCCCATACTATCAAACCAGCTTTCATCTTGCACAGATTTGGCTTTGGTAAAGTAAGATCAAGTTGCAAAGAAATAGCTAAGTGCACAAATGATAGTACCGGTGTAACAAAAGAAGGAAAACCATGAGATGACTTCAAATATTTTGGACATACATGGTGCTCCCCATTTTGCGATGGTAAATAGAATACATAAGGCTGACACTATGCAGTAGATGTTCACTATCAAAATAATTAGCCATATACAATGGACTTAACTCCCTGAACACATTTCAAACATATGAATAAAAAGCACCTACCATTTGTTATCAGCAAATTTGTATCTGTGGTCATCAGCTGGCACAATATCCATAAGAAGGATGTACTTGGTCTTTGGATTGAGGCCAGTGACTTTCACCTTGTAACTGGGAAACATTCGCCTGGAATAAAATAGGAGAACTTGAACTAGGCAGATATTGGAAAGATTTTTCTTCCTTATGAGTCTTAAATCAGTTAATGCTGAACACTTGTAAGGCTTTTTTTTCATTAGAGTGGAGAACCAAGTCTGGAATATATGTATCATTCTAAGTATACTTTCCACTCAATTGCTCCAAACAACTTTACTCATGTAGGGTGTCACCTCCCATTCACAATTTCATATTAATTGGCCAAATACGCAACTCCCTCTGTAAAAATGATATCCAGATTGCTATATTTACCTAGACATAGCATTTTATATTACACAAAAATACTTGGTTTAAGACTGGATGAAAAACTTGTGATTGCCTAACTCTACAGCTGCCAGTTTGGTGATAGGAAAGTCTATATAACTTGACTTCAGAAACATACTCTACAATGAATTTGCTGCATGTTAAAGCTATGCTTTTGTATGAGTGCATACTATTATTAGAGGTTGTAATAATTATAGATATTGACTCCAGTATATACATCGTATATTCCTCATAACCACTTTTGTGGCAATATTTCATTCAGTGTTTCTCTGGGGTGTGAGCATAGTTGGCCAGTTTAGGAATGGACTTATTTGTACTTTTTCAGTTTAACAGAGAGTTACTTGAAGTTACCTGTGATAGTGGTACATACACACACATGCTTTGGTTAGTGTAAAGATTGCATTGCTAAATATTGTTGAGGAATACCAATAACTTTATCTTTTACAAATCCGTTTTCATTAACTATTGGAATTAAAATCATTTCACTTGGAATAGACAAAGTTTTTTTAACCCCAAAGCCTATTACATTCGAGTGCTACTTGATTATATTATTAACACTGGTGTTATTTTGTTTCACTTGAGTGTCAGTGTATCCAACATAGCAAAATGATGATGAGGATGAGAGCTCCTAACAGCTTCTGTGCAACATTCCACTACACTGTCTGAGATGTAAATAGAAGGTGCTAAAGCAACTGAATTCAGCTGATGGTAACTTGTCATGAATTAAGAAAAATATGGTTTTTGTGCTTTTTTTTTCTTTTTAGCTTCACAATGGTGCAGTCTTGGTTTACACATAGCTTGCTTTAAATCCAAACTCCAGCCAAATAGTGGACTACAAAGGTAAACTTATGTAGGAACCACTTTACCGTTCAGATTTGCTAGATGAAGTTCAACACCTGTGATTGAGTCACCCACAATTGTTGTATTATAAAACTGTATAGTCTGTGGAGGGTTATAACACTCTTCAGTCCCTACACATCCATGCCAATTCAATATGAAGACCAGTCTTAGGTAAATATCTTTCTTGCAAATATATTGAAACGTATTTCATGTATTTTCTTGAGAGGGGTTTAAGGTGTTACCAGTTGATTTCTCATTGAGTGCTGAATATAACAGTGCTTTCCAAATTGTTCTTTGTCTGCAATAAATGGAGGCCTTGAAGCAGGGGTTGTCAACTAATGAAGTATAAGGGGCCTCAACTGCAAGCCCTAACATAACCAAAGAGGCTACACATAATAATTCTGTATACACAATGCTACAGAAGATTGTAAAAAAATGTCAGACTACAGCAAATTGTCAGAGACAATAAATATACTACAGGTGTGTTTTGGGACTGGAGACGTGGTGCAGAAGATTTTCAAAGACTGGGGTCATATTGCAAGAGACTACTAGAGATCACTATCATTGTAGCCACTTTACCAAATCAACAATCCCACTGTTGACTAATGGGATCGAAGTGCCTCATGGCAAGCACCAAAGGGCTGCAAGTTGGGCATCGGGGACATAATATGTTTAATATTTTGGGGAAAAACTTTTATGCATGACCTCTACCTCTTCTATGTATGTTAATGTGAGTCATATGTCCAACAGAAATCATTACATTTTACTTTACATGGTGCAAAAAGATACACTTCAAAGAATGTATTATTATAATAATAACATGAATGCACGATGAGGGGGTGCTTTATTTATCCCTCTATGCCAGCCCTTCTCAACCTTTTTAACATGGAGGAACCCTAAAAAACCTTTCTGGGCTTAGAGAACCCTATTAATAATTAATATATCTACAGATGAGAGTACATTAGTGTGATGGTCACTCAGAAGAATGTTCCTTATATTTATGGTCATTGAGAAGATACAGATAAGCTTAAAAAATCACTGCCAGTGGTTGCTACAAAAGTTGCTCATTGCTCATGGAACCCCTAGCAACCTCTTGTGGAACCCTAGGGCTTCATAGAACATTGATTGAGAAAGGCTACTCAATGTGACATTCAGTTGACAAAGTATACTTTTTTATTCTTGTGCCATAGTCATAGTCTTACACTATTATAAAACAAGTTTATGTTTCGACCTCAAAAAAACAGCAAAACAAGGGAATCATTTCCCTGCGCAATATAGTATGCTATAATAAACAACAATTGTTCTTGAGGGAAGTGTCCACCTTCTTTTTCTAAATTCCCCTTACTGTGGTAAAAGTGGCGCTGAGTTTATTGCTGGACCAGCTCCAGTTCTGCAGTTATGAGATTTTGGTAAACAACAGTGAATAATGTGAAAAGATATTTTCTGCCTAGAATGTCAAAGAGTGGATAAAGGAAATATGTATTTGAGGAAACTATGCGTCAGAACATTTCTTTATGGTTATTTCTGACCTTTAGTAGATAATACAGAAACTCTATCTGCTATAACACTAAGCCAGGTTGCTGTAAATATACAGACTCTAGATTCCTGCACCAGACTGTCCACTGATAACCAGACCTGGGGAATCACTCGAAAATTAAGTCAAACTAGACAGGTAACTTTCTTAAATAATGATAAACGAGGACACTAGACAGACTGTTTTTGATGTATTAAAGAAGTAGAGACTTTTCACTTAGTACAGTGAATGATCACTAAGCTTAGTAAATAACTGTGATCACTTTAATTGACCAATCATGTGCTAATAATATGTAGATTGCATTTCCCTTGCACATGTTTGGGTATTCAAGGTGAACACAGCTTCACCATATTTACTGTCATTCGTTTAACAAAGCGAACATATGCTTGGGACTCTCTATGCCTCTATTAAATCACCCTTATATAATAAAAATATACAACAAAAAGAGAGAGAGCCTTTAAAAAAAATCTTAATATCCTGAAGTACACTTAACACAGCTAAAGAAAACCGAAAAAACCGTTAACATAAGTTATATTTCTAGAATGGACAGTTGCTGGTTATTTTGTAGCAGTGCAGGTGAAGAGTTACAACAGACAATAGTAAAAGTAAACGTGTATCCCCTTCAGCGTTATTCCTTTATAAAATGCCATAGGCTTCCAATGCAGAGTATTATGGGAAATGCACCACTTTAATATTATGAAAGGTCATTCGAGCTGGAGAAAAAGAAAAGGAGCACAATAGTTCAGCTGATGACACCAGCTAGATTTAGTTCAGTTTAACTTTTTTCAAAAACTGAAAGGTGAAACTTTATTTGTTGTTGCTGGCAACTCCATTGTTAGGTCGCCTGAACATGTGCACGTTTGCCTGTGCAGTGTAAAGACACTATGGGAGAGATTTACTAAAACTGGTGCACACAGAATCTGGTGCAGCTGTGAATAGTAACCACTCAACTTCTAGATTTTTTTGTCAAAGCTTAACTGAACAAGCTTAAAGTGATTGTAAACAACCACCTTGTAAAACAACCCATTCCGTTTAAAATAGAAATGAAAGACAAAAAAAGTTTGTATAGATATGAAAATACATTATATATACCCTTTTCCCCTTTTTATAACTGATCACATCCGCTCTGTTCTCAGCTGCATAAGAGCTTTGAGGAGGAGAAGTAGCAGTACACTGGTCTTCCCAGTGAATGGCTGAGGGCGTGTCAGGACAAGTCTGATCATTGGAGGAGAGTACACTGAGTTCCCAGCACAGCTAGAAAACTGACCGTGGTGTGTTCTGCTTAGTGTGGTCAGTATTAATAGCAAAGCAGAGGGACTAGCAGGAACACCAGAGATTTCACAAAAAGGGAGCAATACAAAGAGAACAGGATACATTATCATACAAGTACATGGTACAGCATCCACATATCAGGAATATGAAATATTGGGTTTACATAATCTTTGAATTAGAAGCTGATTGGTTACAATGTACAGCTGCACCAGATTCTGTGGGCACCTGTTTTAGTATATCTCACCAGGGCCGTCTTTAAGGCAGGACAAAAGGGGAAGCTGCCATGGGCCCTGTCATTGTTGAGGGACCCACAGCAGCTACCTCATACTTGCTAACTATCCTGGTTTAACCACTTGCCGACCGCCGATCGGCAATTGACGACGGCAAAGTGGCTCGTTCCCGCAAATCGCCGTCATACGACGGCGGCTGCGGGAACGTGTATAGTGAGCGCGCGCGCGCCGCCGGAGGCGCGCCCGCGCGCTCACTGTGTCCAGGGGGGGCCAGGGAGCGGGTGCGGCGGCTTCGATTGTCGCCGGCCACCCGCGATGCCCCCCCCGGAGCGAATGAGCGGAGGTCCGTGTATGTAAACACGGACCTCCGCTCTGTGTGAGGGGGAAGGGCTGTGATCACAGCCTTCCTTTACGTGAAGGCTGTGATAACTTCCCTTCCCCTGTTAGGGCAGCCCCCATACAGTTAGAACACGCCCAGGGAACATAGTTAACCCTTAGCGCGCCCCCTGCAGGTTAACCCCTTCACTGCCAATGGCATTTACACAGTAATCAGTGCATTTTTATAGCAC
>BLSH010333321.1:1847209-1848225 GCA_018402905.1 Glandirana rugosa | reverse complement strand
GAAACATGTCGAACTGACCTAGCAAACACGGTATTAGAGAGAGAGAGAGAGAGAGAGAAAGAGGGGAGAGAGAGAGAGGGGGAGAGAGAAACAGACAGAGGGAGAGAGAGAACTCTGTGCTAAGTGAGTAAGGGCTGAGTACTCATCTCATCTCACATGATAAATGTACAAGTACAGTGCTGAGTGTGCAAATATATATATATATACACACAAACACACACACGAAATGTGCACACTGAGGTTGATTTAGTAAAACTGGGAAGTGCAAACTCTAGTGCAGCTCTGCATAGAAACCAATCAGCTTCTAGATTTTATTGCCAAAGCTCAATTGAACAAGTTGAAGTTAGAAGCTGATTGGCTACCATGCACAGTTGCACCAGATTTTTTAGTAAATCAACCCCTGTATAACATCCATACGTTGGTATCGATATTGCATATATAACACTACTGTCTTGTTTAGGGTTGCTTCTTACCTTTATGGCACAAACGATCCAGTCAAGCTGTACAAAGGTGGTATGTTACTGATGCTGGTCTCTGGAATACAGCTACCAGACCTAGGTCTTCATCACAGAAATCCTTCTTGATTTAGGATAGCATGCATGGTTAAAGTCAACTTCCCTGTAGAAAAAAAAAAAAGAAATATTGTTGTTGCAGCCCAGAGCATACAGAAGGCTTGTCTGTGGGAGCAGACAGTGCACCTCTAGGGCTGGGTGACGTCACGGCCTGTACCCTGGTCTGCTGTGCAGAGGATGTACAGTGCAGGGAGTCTTATGGCAGGCAGCCTTATCTCCTAGATAGCCCAGCACATAGAATGTACAGGAGGGCAGTGCAATCAGCGCAGCAGAATGCATGGTTGAAGAAATGACTAGAAAAGGGTAGAACGTTGGGAACTAACCCTTCACGGTAAAATGCAGCCATTACTAGGGGTACCTGGTATAAAGTGGGCATTTGATTTCTCTGCCTTTGCAGAAGTGCACGTCAAATGAATGTACAGACACCTCCCTGACCGCAGCTAT
>BLSH010333321.1:1819709-1842209 GCA_018402905.1 Glandirana rugosa | reverse complement strand
ACACACTCACACACACACACACACACACACCTCTGTGTGCAATGCATGTCTGCCACACTCTGTCTGTCTAAGCTGGATTCATTGAGCAGAAACGACTAGTTTTTCTCTCTCTATAGATCCTCAATATATGGTGTGTGCAGGGACATTTCACTCTCTGAGGCATTCACTGTAATCTATTCTGCATTCCTTCTATTGTTCTATATAGTCAGCCTTTAACCCCTTGCTCAGCTCCTTTTCTGCAAAGAGTTAAAGAGTCTTGCAGGGGAAAAACTCCCCCTGCCCCACCTAATTAAAATGGTTGACCAGCACAAATAAAATGTTTTTCTGGTTAAAGTTGATAGCTCAGAAGTTGAAAGTAGGAAATAAATGGATGCTTGTCATAGTTTATGGAATATATTAGGTATGTTTGGTTGGGATGCAGTGGGGATGTAGTCCATAAAGTTTAGGTTTTTCCCTTAATCCCCTATAATAAGTGCATTCTGCTTTACATGTGATTGAGGTTATTGCAGCCATTGAGCTCATTAGGGACGCTGTGTGCTGAATGGCTGCTATTTTCTCCATGCACAGACCTGTAAATCACCCCCTCTGCTTGCCACAGAGGATGGATTATGGGGCAAGAGATTTTACTGGGACAGAAAATCCAGCCTGATTTTATGATTTCATGCCAATATACAGTGCATGTCCTCCAAGAGACCATGGGAAGCCCATTGGTCTGCTGATCTGCACAGTAGGCTTCTATAGCTGTTGGTGCCTATCTGCTCTATGGGCTCACTGATGACTGCAGGTCATGGTGGCACCTGGGAGGGGAGGATGCTGACCCCCTCCATCCCCATCAGCAACAGAACTATTGGCCCTGGTCTTTATTGTCCAGCACTGGCTTTCTTGCCCCACAGCCTCCTCCACCACAGACCAAGTTCCTTTGATCCACAGTTAGGGTGCCATGGCCAGTCCGGTCCAGCAGCTCCCATTAAGGACCAATAAAATGAGGGCAGCTTTGCTGGGTTTCGGGCTGCAACAATTTGCTTTTTTTATAGTTCATTTCTACAAGACCAAACACATGTTCCTGTGAGCAGGTTCATAGATGCATTGTAAATCAAATGAAAAAGAAGGATTTTATGAGTTTAGCAGGAAATGGAGGTACAGAATCAGATAGATCACTGTGCTCAAGTCCTGGGTGTGGGTTTTTTTCTCATTTCCCCAGGTTAACCCTTTCCAGCCACCACTATAGTCTGTGATCGTTCAGAAATATCCGATTGGCAATATGAATAGGATTGTTCCCAGAGCTCATCTGCAGCAGCTGGGGAGTCCACAGGAGCTTCCTTCCATGCAGCAATGCAATATTTGTAACATTATTGACACATTTCAGACTTCTGTACAGAGACAATCTCCTATCTAATCTATAAATTAAATAGCAATACATGCCTACACAGACATAAATGCATACGCATTTGCAAACAATGAAACTCAGGTTGAAACCGATTTACTAAAGGAGTTGCAAATCTTCGCTCAATAAATTGTAGAAATATTAACTTCAGTTATGGAAAAAAGCCAATTCCTGTTTATCTCATCTGCACATGGTGGGATCATTGACGTGAATGTGTGAAGATTCTCAACTCCTTTAGTAAATCAGCCTCATTCTCTTATAGGATCACTGCTCTATGGCTGTCTTTGGGACATGATAACGTATCATATGTATCATATGCATTTGTACATGCAAAACAAAATAAATATTTCTTTTATTAACTGTATTCTTTTTTTATCCTTCCATGTGAATAAAAGCTGCTAACCATACACCTGACAAAGGCTACCAAGCAAGCATTATTTTAAGGGCTCCTAATGAATGTTCAGAAACTGGTATGTGCCAGGACATTATCAGAACAGAAAATATGTTAAATAAAAATGGTAAAAAAATGTTTTGAAACACACAGATGATCCCTGACCAGTAATCCTACAGAACACAACATTACAATACACATTTTTTACTACATTGGAGGCTCACACAGAGTATCTGTCTGCACAGGTAAGAAACTAGTATATTACATTTCTCAGTTTCTGTATGGGTGTATAGGAGGAAAAGATAGATAGATAGATAGATAGATAGATAGATAGATAGATAGATAGATAGATAGATAGATAGATAGATAGTAATGAATGCGATGGGTACTAGTCTGAAACATACTTTTTATTGTTGTGGGTAGAGTGTTCCCTTAACTGTGTTTCCCTTAAGCAGCTTCCGAACTAGCATTAATTGAAAGAAAACATGTATACAACTAGCCAAAAAAACAATTATATATTAATATAATATGTGTGTGCTGTATATACAATTAAGCACATCATTGGTGTGACATCTGTGCGTTAACCCCCCCCCCCCCCCAAAAAAAACCCAAAAAATGAAATAAAAATAAATATATATATATATATATATATATATATATATATATATAGGTAATGGATTATCGCTGCCATTCACTTGAACCTGCAGGACACTATTGTACCCCAAGGTATCCCCTGCAATATAACGATTTGTAATAGAGAATAATGCTCCGCTCGTGCTTTGCCCATTTCCCCCTTTATACACTTTAGTAGATGTTTATTTGTTCATTCTGCAGTGCATTTATTTTATATTTCGCGACCGACAGAAAAGTTCCCTTTGTAAAACCGTCCCTGTATCTTTGAGATTGTTGGCAAAAGTAGCGAAAGTTTCTTTTTTTTTTGTTCCCCCCAGATGAATATATTTCCTTCCCTTTACATTCCCTTTTTAGTCCAGTCCCACTATCTGTCTATTGCTTTATAAGTGTTTTTAAGTCTATATTGTTATCCATCTGCAAATTTTACTGAATGCAGTATTTATGTTGTAAGTAATTCACTGGAACTTCTTCTACTACTTTATTATTTTTCTGATATATATATCTATATCTATAGATATATATATTACCCACAATGTACACACATTATATTTTATATACACAGATGTAGAATTAATGATATATATATACATATATATATATATATATATATATATATAAACATATAACACACACTGTAATTTAATATGTAGGTGATTTCGAGATATATATACACCTACATATTACATTACAGTGTGTGTAATATATATATATATATATATATATAACATATCATTAATTCTACGTGTGTATATTAAATATAATGTGTGTACATTATATATATATCATATCATATCATTAATTCTAAATGTGTGTATATTAAATATAATGTGTGTACATGATATATATATATATATTACATGTAATGTAATGTGTAAATGAATTTGCATGTATATTACACACAGAGAATGTATGTGTATGAATGGCAGATTGTTTGCCTTGCCCTATGAAATTGCCGGGTAGATGAGTGGCATGGCTCTCGGAATTTCGTGAGATCGCTGTATAGAACCCTGATGGAGAAGTGAAGGTCGGGCATAGCAGGTAACAATAGGTAGGAATGCACTTTGTAAAGTGAATGTAGAGCAGAAATGAAATGACACAATATAATATGTGTGATATGTACAATCCTCATCGGACACACTCCCTGTGTTGTAAAACATTTGATTTGTATTTCTTCCCAGGACCAGCTAATAATGGCAGTTCAGTTTGCTTGCAGTCCTTGTACTCGTCAGTTTGTGAGCAGAGTTGAAGCTGCAGAGAATATGATTGTAATGGCCATTACCAGTGGAGATATAGCTGGAGTTTGCGGTTAGTAAGGCTGTCCTCTCCTGCACACAGCTGATGGAAGATCATCTCCTGTCCTCACTGTCCTCCTCCTTCCAGGTTTCCATTTTTTTGTCCTTTCTTCTTGCACCTCTTCCCTCTAGCACTCCTCCCTTCCTATGTAAAGGATCAGAGGTGGGTTATTTTCCTGGATGATATATTCCCAGTCTGCCTAGCTCCTGACCCTGAGACCCTCATTAGTGATATCTGTGGGCCTTTTTCAGGAATGGCTCTTGCCTCTATAACAGAGCTTATCCATGTAACAGGAGATCAACACAAGTCAACTCAGCCTTTATGTGACATGCAAAAACAATGTTGTGGTTGTAATTAAGAGCTTAAAAAGATACCCAAATCATTCAGAGACTGATGCTCAGAGGCAAAAATAGCTTAACTATGTGGTAAAAGTCTTATGAAGGTGATGCCTGTGACTGCTCTAGCCCAAATGATTCCTTTACACTTGCATTTGTGTTGTACTTTTTGATTAAAGGATTTGAGTTTCCTTTGCTTTTTATCCCTCTGTAGTCTCTGTCTTACAAGCCCAATGTAGGTAGGGTACCTGGCAAGAACTAATCATGCTGCTGCTATTTTGTGGTTATATTTGCAAACCCTTTCTGAATAATGTACCACTTTTTAATGTGCAAATTGATTTTTTTCCCAGGAAGTGGTTTCTATTCTGTTCTGTTTGAAAAAGTATTGTTATTGGGGTTGGTACATCACAAAGAACAAACAAACATACCCAGAATGAAAAGGGCATCAACAGATGCAGAACTGTATGTTCCTTTGCTATTGCCAAGTCTCTGCCATCAGTGCCAGTGTTATCCCATCTACAGGAGCACACACAGAATTACTTACAACAGTTACAAGTTGTTTGATCTGCATCTATGACATGACTAATGGTATAGACTAATGTAACTAAATGCCATTTCCATACATACTGGGGGCCCCATACATCCGGAGAATAATAAAGAACTTTGAATGGATTCTATCTCCCTCTTTTCTTTCTTTGGTGTTGCATTCAGTCTTTATTTTTTTATACTGCTATACTGCAAAGTTATACAAACCATATACATCTTTACCTGCTGCATAAGTTAGCCTTACTTGCATTAGAAGGACTTACATTCAATTCATAACTTAGGTCTCAAAGTAAAATCTTTTTGTCTGGGAAAAGTACAAAAATAAGGCTGATTTCTTAAAATCTCATTCATTCAGCAATCCTGTGTTTGCTTCAAACTGCCTGCTGGGTAAAAAGGGAATCTATGAAGAGGAAGAGTGTTTGCATGTGCAGCAGTTCGCTAATTACAAAAATATGTTTCTGTCAAACCTGTTAGTGTCTAGATTTTTTTTTACAATTCATTGTGGGCACAAACATTATGATTAACTGTCTTCAGTGCCCAGATGCAAAGCAGTACAACACATTTAGAACTCTATTCAACTTTCAGAATCATACAGTGTATTTCAAAAAAAGAGACAGAATTGATATTTTTCTACTGCTTATTACCTGGTAATGACAGCAAGGAAGCTCTTTTAGGGTCAACTCACACCAGGTGCGCTGGCGCAATGTGACGCAACGTATGTAAGCACACCGCAACATGCTTAGTTAAGTAAAAAAAAAAATCAAAAAGTATTTCAGCACATTTTAAAATCCAACACAATGCAGCATGGACGTGCATGTAACTGTATATGTGTTTACGCACCCTCATTGCACACATTGCAGTGTGAATGGATTTCCACTTTGAACCTGTCATTTCCTAATGAACCTGTAATGTCCTAATTTAGGATAGAGTGAAGAAGTATTACAAAAGCTGCTATCTGGGCTCTGTTAGAGAGATTCCCCCTCTCTGCAACAGCGACACAAATACAAATAACATTCTGACAGGTTACCTAGCGGAGGCATAACTAGAACCTTCAGGGTCCCCATGCAGAAAACCATGAAGGGCCCCCCTGGCCCCTTACCAGCACCCTCCCCACTGATCCCATGGCCCTTCACTCCCATCGTGGGACCCTTTATTACGGTCCTGCAGTGGGCCACCTTTGTGCCGTCTTGGGGTCCCCCCACGATGGCAGAACACTAGAGCCCAGTCGCAAGTGAGACCTTTGTGACCCTGGTAGTTCCACCACTGGTGTCAGGTGTTTTTTTATTTTTGTTGCTTTAGTTTTTTATTATTTCTAACGATTTTATTTTATTTAATTATTTTTTATTATTTTTTACAAATTATTTAGGACTCCCATTGAGGGGCTTTGGTGAAATATCAGGGGTCTAAACAGACCCCTGATGTCTCACTTTTGAGACAGAGAAAGTGACTGAGGATAGATTCATCAGTCCCTTTCTCTGCAGCCTCATCTGCACAGAATGAATGACAGGAATAGCTCTGTACAGAGCTTCCCGTTCATTCATAAATAGGCATAGTAAACTCAAAAAAACCAACAACAACAAAAAAATCAGTCAATGCCCTCCATTTCCCTTCTGCAACCGCTGAATGTCTGCGGGAGGGAGAAGAGGAGAGCAGGCATTCGGTGGCTACATGGAGGGATCAGTTCCTCTGCATGCCGCCGCCCCTGCCACTCTCCTATCCAGGCATACAGGGGGGGTTGCATGGGCCCCCTGGAGCATGGGGTCGGATCGCAATGGCGACTCCTGTGTGTACGCCCCTGGTCCCTAGCTTTCCCCTGCTCTACTAAACAAAGCATTTTTATTTCTGCTTGCGTTGCTGTTGGAAAGTTCCCCTTACTTCCTGTATGGTAAAACATTGTCAGCAAGACAGGATGTGAGGGTAAGTTTTCAAATGATGCCTCAAATATCATTAAAAAACCTGACATATGTTCTAATCCTCCCATACGCTATCCAAAAAAAGAGAAATATTTTGTCTGGTATTATAGTGTAATGGCAACTTTGCTTTGCCCAGAAGGCAAGCCAACAGGTTCACTTATCTGCTGCTTCCTGATCTGAACATACTTTCTTTTGTGTCCCCTGTCAATCTGTTTGGTCACCAAGAATGAAGAGGAATACTGAATACTTTTGGGTATGGGGAGCATGTGATTGACTCCTCTTCCTCTCAGGGCCCAATTAACATAGGGGCTATTGGAGCTGCAGCTCCAGGCCCCTTCCTTAAGATAGGCCCAGCCCAATGGTGTGAGAGAGTCACTTGCTCTGTATACAGTGTACACATAATTGATATGTAAAGCATATTTAATTTGTTTTAACAAAAAATTGTTTGCATTTTCATTTTATTTATTTCCATAAAAAGGCCCACCAAAATCCTCAGCACCAGGCCTATGATGCTCTTAAAGAGGAAGTAAACCCAAATGGGGTTTACTTCCTCTACAGGTCACCTGTAAATTAGAAGCATAATGGGCTACTATGCATCGCCTGCGATGTCCAGCGATGTCCCCTGTGCAGGCCACGTCTATCTTCAGCCCCTCTTCCTTCCGGGACCACGACTCTGGCGTTGTGACTGGCCGGAGTCGCGTGACGTCACTCCCGTGCATGCGCGTGGGAGCCGCCAGTCACGGCACAGTGACAGTGGAGAAACGGCAGAGGCCGTTTCTTCACTGCGCATGTGCCGAAATGACGTCAGCACATGCAGAACACTGCATATCTCCTGAACTGTGCAGGTTTGGGAGATATGCAGGGCACCTACAGGTAAACCTTATTCTAGGCTTACCTGTAGGTTAAAGTGTTTGTCACGGGTTGACAACCACTTTAATCTGTCCCTGCTTCTTCTTTCTTGTCAGCATTGGTGCTTGGAGATTGCACCTCTATACAATTCTTTGTAGGATGACTTCCAATGTTCTATGTACAAAATATTGACTAAAATTATTCACTTTATGATTGGGACTGTACCATCAAGGACAATAAAACCCCTCCAACTCTAAGGCCTCGTTCAGAAGAGCACTGACAATACAATTGTAATATATCACAAACTATGCACTATATCTGAAAACCACAGTATATACTCATGTAAGGACCAAACTCTATTACATAATAAATATAGAAAATGTATTTACCCCAAACAAAGCCCAGATAGGTGATATATATGTATACAATATATACATATCTGTGCATATACTGTAGGTAAACATCACTTTCCCTAATTCAATTTATACTCATATATTAGGGGCATGAATATGAAGCACAATCAACAATGAATATACCTAGTATGGTAGATTTAGTATTGTAAAGTAATAAATAATAATAAATCCATCCACCCTGGTACAGCCTTAAAATGGAATACACATACAAAGAAAAATTGTAGAAAAGACTGTATTTGCTTGCAAGAATAGAAGAATCGTATTATAATGTGGGGACAGTTGTACTGGAGGAGGCAGTTTGGCTGCCTGCAGCAAAGAGCAACACTTAATATTTATGTTATGTGATGAATGGAACTCACTTTTTTCCCTCTTATGTGATAATACTGTTGTTTGGTAATTGGCCACTCAGATACCCAACACTGTCATATGGTGGAGGGAATAGAGTCTTCAGCCCCATTAAATACATATCTAAAGTAAAAATGTGTATGGAGTAGAGGATGGGTAAAACCCCTATCAGGTTTTTTTTCACCATCTGTGCCCCATTCAGAGATTTCTCTTTGCTTCCCATGCTGTACTTACAGGAAGGGAGAAGAAAAAAAGTGCAAAAAATGCTCTCTCACACAAACTTCCTCTCTACTTTGGTTCAGATGCAGTTGAAACTTGTGGTAAATTTTTTTGGGGGCAGTTTTTGGCAGTCTGGTCTGCCAGTAGGTCACGTCATCCGCAAGCCCCCCCCTGAAGGTCGTTACAAGCCCTGCACTTACTGCATCTATGGCGCGGGCAGCACTTCTTTCCAGGGCGACGGGCGGTGGCTTCCACAGTATGTCTCCTCCCTTCTCCTTGGCCAATTGGGTTGCTTCTCCTTTCGGCCCATCAGGAAATGGGTCTCAGATCCACTTCCTGATTGGCCAGGAGCAGAATCAGTGTGACAATAGTGAATATTCATTCGCTATTGTCACACAACTGGGTGGTCCCACTTTTTTTTGAAGCCTATTAGAGCCTCTGGCTATAATCATATGCGTAAAAAAAAAAAACAGATTGGAATCCATGTGTCCGGCGCCCCGTATGTAGATTAGGGGGCTGTAAGCATGGATGGGGGGGCGGCGCCCATGCACCCCTAATGGCCACTGTTCAGATGATAAATAAAACTATTGGAATTTGTATCACTTTTTCTGCACTGGGACAATGATCACCAGGACAAACAGAGAGGGTAAGTTTCCCCAGAAAGAACACAAACAGCAATAAATTCCTCCCTACTCTATCCAACACTTTCAAAAATTTCTTTAAACATACTTAAAATTCCAAGTCAGTTCATCCCACCTAAACCTTAAAGTGTTTCTAAAGGTTCCATTTGTTTTTCTTAGAATAATAAACACATCATATTAACCTGCTCTGTGGAATGGTTTTGCAAGCTGCTTGCACTGGGGGCACTCGTGCATGCTTGCACCTGAGCCGTCTCTGTGTGTCTTTGGGACACACAGAGCATGGCTCAGTCCCACCCCCCCTACTCGCTCCTCTATGGCTCGCGCTGCTGTGTCTCAGCCAATGAGGAGAGAGTGTCCTGGGAGAGCCACTGGATCGGGATTGGGCATGGGTTAGTATTGGGGGGGCTGCAGCGGGCTACACACTGAAGGTTTTGCATGAATGCATGAAGGTAAAAAAACCTTCACCGTTTACGACCACTTTAAAAATGTGTGGTATTGCCTTAGTGGCAATAAGCACTTGTGTGTAGAGTTGTTTGTTAGCAGATAGAGTTGGGAGAACAGTTTGAGCCGAGCAAAAGTTCGGCCCTAACATCACCTGGTCGCCCATTCGGCGAACATCCAAATTTGCGGGGAGCTTGGCGAGATGTTCGCCCACCCAGTGCCCCACAATGCACTGTCCTGATTGGACAAAGCTTTGAGGGCATATGGCCAGTAAGGTTCGGGGGGGGGGAGATGCTCCCCCCCCCCCCCTTCCTGAGCTGCCGGGCTGCATGCTCGGATAAGGTTCTGGTATGGATGTTGGGGGGAACCCCACACCATTTTTTTTACTTTTTTGTATTGCTGGCAATGGTATTTTATTTCCAGCAATTTCTATTTTTTCACTTTATGCATCTTTAAAATCACTGCTCCTGTAAAAACGATCTTTGTAAAAAAAAAATTTTGGCATTGATGCATGTCCACCAGGGCAGTACTCGGGCCCCCATACATATTTTTATGGTCAATAACTTGCATATAAGCCTTCAAAATGAGGGCTTTTGATTTTTCAAATTTGGGTCCCACAGATTTCAATAGGGTTTGGTGTTCGGGTCCGAACTTTTGCGATGTTCGGGAGTTTGGACGCAAACCGAACCGGGGAGTGTTTGGCCCAACTCTATTAGCAGATTCCCATTTGCCTTAATGGTGCAGTATGAATGCCAGTTCTGGGCTACCTTTAACCTTCTTAGCATGGTTTCTTTGAATGTGACATGTCCTATTGAAGATGGAAATTGAACTTTTGGAAACTGCAACTCCTGAGATTGTGTGGAGAATGGGGCACAGTCATTTGCAGAGTTGGTATCCAAACTGGTATCTGCAAAGATAGGGCAGTTTACCTGGTCTGACCACTCCCCTATCTACTTAGACCTAGCCTTCCAGATAGGTCTACCGAGATCTGCCACTGGGGCTTCAATGAATGTCTCCTCAACCATGAGGAGGCCAGGGCACAGCTCTACCAAACTTTAACAGAATATTTTCAGCTTAACCGAGGTTCAGTCTTGAGGGCGACAACCCTATGGGAAGCACGCAAAACAGTCCTCAGAAGCCAGTGTAACTCTATTGGCACACGCATGAAAAAAGATAATAATGCAAAAAAAAGCTGCTATTCTGGACCAGCTGCAACTCTCTGAGAAACAATTGCTGCAGAACCTCACGGTTGCTCGCCTTCGAGATGTAACCTCAACTTAAAGCTATAAATACACATGGAGTGGCCAGGTCTCTTATGTGGTCCAAACAAAGATTTTACGAATACTCTAATAAGCCCCACAGGATGTTGGTGAACAAACTTAGACCTTGCCCTTTTCATTCGTTCCCTGATTTCTTATCCCAACCAGATTGTACCCCCACATATTGTCCCCAGAAAATGGCGGAAGTCTTTGGAAACTTCTATCATAATTTATATAACTGTCTTTCTCCCGAAAATAATTATAAATTTAATCAAGAATCATTTGACGCTTTCTGCTCCACGCTTACTCTCCCTAAACTCGCGGTAACAGATCGCAAGTCTCTGAATGCGATGGTATCCTTGGAAGAGCTTTCACAGCTTTCTTAAACAATTACCCTCCCACAAATTGCCTGGTCCTGATGGTCTCCCGTACTCTTATTATAAGACCTTTCAACACATACTATCACCACACATGATAGCGATATACAATTCTTTTCTTAAAGGAACCCAACCAGACCCCCAATTTGCCCATTCCTTCCTTACAGTTATCCCCAAACCCCGTAAAGATCCCTCCCTCCCTGATAACTATAGACCCTTTGCACTCCTGAATTCTGCCTACAAGTTATTTACGAAACTCTTAGCTAATAGACTATTACTCCCAAAAATGATTAATAAAGATCAGGCGAACCACTGATCTTATAGAAATCCTGAATAGATTTAACCGCCAGGCTTTAATATTAAGCTTAGATGCACAAAAAGCCTTTGACAAGCTCTCTTGGCCATACATGTTTGCCATTGTTTCTCACTATGGGTTTGCGGGCCCCTTTATAGAGGCACTGAAGGTTCTATACTCCCTTCCTACATTCCAGGTTCAAATGTCGGTACAACAGTCAAAAGCATTCCCCATGTCTAATGGTACTTGACAGGGGTGCTCCCTGTCTCCTCTTTTGTTTGTACTATGCCCACAGCTGCTGGCTGAAGCAATAAGGGTCCATTAGGACATAAAAGGGGTGCTGATGAGACAGAGAGAATATAAACTCTCACTTTTTGCAGATAACATTCTATTAACCTTAACAGAACCACTAACAACCCTCCCATCGCTACATAAATTGTTATCGCAGTTTAGCTCCCTCTCGGGATGTAAAATGAATGCTTCCAAAACTGAAGCCCTCCCCATCCTCCTCTCACCTGACTTTATAGAAAAATTGAAACAGACATACCCATACACCTGGTGTACCCACACTCTCACATTCCTAGGAGTATATCTCACACCTAGCTACCATACCCTGTATAACGCTAATTATCCTCCCCCTGTTTAAGGAAATTCAAGCTATGTTGAAACAATGGGATACATACCCCATTTCTTGGTTTGGTAGGATAAACTTAATAAAATGTCTATATTACCAAAACTCCTGTATCTTTTTGAGACCCTTCCAGTCCCAGTCCCCCTGCCTCAACTGAAAGCTTAACACCAGTGGTTTTTGAAGTATATATGGCACAACAAGGCCCATAGGATAGCCAGATCTGTGGTTTATTCTCCTCGCACCCGGGGAGGCTTGGGGGGCACCTGATATCATTAAATATTACTACGCTACACATTTATGCATCGTTGTCTCTTGGTCCAGCCATTCTCCCCCAATAGGTGGATGGAGATAGAGACGGGTGCACTATATCCAGTGCATCCTTGTTCTCTGATCTGGTCTGCATCTCTACACGAAGATAAAATATTGAAGCGCATGTGCCCTCTGTATTGATTTGTATTGTAACTGTACTGTCTGCCCCCATGTTGTAAAGCACTGCTTGGCTCTATATAAATCCTGTATAATAATAATAATAATAATGTGCCTAGCATCTATGATATTCTCTATGCAGATCTGGTGTATGGCAGCTAAAAAGTACTCACTCTCCTCGCTATGCCCTCCCTTAACTAATGTACTTCTCAACCCCATGATACCAGACAGTCTGTCCATTAGACAAATGGCTCCCTGGGTCCAGGCTGCTCTATTCCAACTCCACCATTTTGTACATCCGGTGTCCTGTAGATTTATGTCTTTTGAAGACATTAGGAACAAACACCAGATCCCTACAAACCTACACTATTCATATCTACAAATTAAACACTTCTCTGCATCATTATCCCCAAACCTTACATTAGAAAAACCTAATCAATTCGAACTGACGTGCGCCCAGGGACCAAACCATACTACATGAGGCTTCCCTCTTTCTGATGATACACACACATATATTACAAAATGGTCACTAATTCTACAGAAACCAATCTCTCTCCAGAGCTGGAAACAAGTATGGTCTTCTGCCTTTAGCTTCTCTAGATGTGTGACACAGAAAGAGACGATGGTCAAAGTACTAATGTGCTGGTATAGGACCCCATATGTATTGCACAAACACAATCCAAATTTATCTCCTCTATGCTGGAGATGTTGTTCTTCAGCAGGGACTCTTTATCATATTTTTTGGCAATGTTCTCTGATTCTGCCCTTTTGGTTAGATGTAATGTCTATGCTCCAAACTCTAAGCGATCTACCTCTGCTATTGGACCCAATGCATTACCTTCTTGGCCTCCCCTTCCCAGGTCTCAAAAAATACACAAAACGGTTGTTCTCCTTCATATTGCTGACCGTACCCAATGTTATGGCTTTCAAAAGACCCACCGTCCCTATCCATGCTCCTAAAAACTATCTTAGACATTCAAAAATGAAATACCTTACAGCAACGGTATCAGAATCCATTCCCCAGTTTAACAAAATATGGGAACTTTGGGACACCTCCAAATACAGAGCGTCCCCCTCTTCTTTCTGAGGTATTTCCTGAGGATAATCAGTCATAATTAGGTTACGGTTTCATTGTTATACCCACTCTCTCAACTTCAATGGTATACCATATACATTTAATAACCACGTTCAACTTTTGATTGTCTTTTAACTGAAACATGTTAGGCCTGTACTGTTAGTCTTGTTCAGATTAACGTTCTTCACGTTAAACTATATATACTTGCATTTACTTATGTAATGTTCTGTTATGATGAAAATGGAAACTTTTTGTCATATTCCTTTTATTTTCTTCTCCAATAAAAAATACAATTATGAAAAAAAGGGTGTCCAGATTCTACAGTAAAATACAATATAATATCAAAAAGCACAGAAGCACTTAGTAGGCTACAACAGCCCTCCCCTAAGAAGATTATGTATACATTAATTAAAAATTAACAGTACAAAAACAACATAAAGTACATAATTCAGCCAAAACTACTACAATAATAATGCAAACCCCAATAATGGTGAAGGTATAAGCAATACGATCATGGTTTTGAGCAAACAAGATAACTTACATGAAACCATTGACTGCATCAAACTCTTCTGGCTAATGCACAATGTATATATAATATCATATAATTTTGAGGACCCAAAGAAACAGTTTGCAGCTAAAGCCCTTTACTGTTTTTGGGGTCCAGCCCCAACATTGGCAAAGAAGTCACCAATAAAGTAACAAAGATCAGCGAGCAAGATAACGCACATATGACCAATATATGAGTACAAGTACAACAGCTCTAGTTAATACTAAATGGTACAATACAGTATACCAATGGTAGGCAATCTCCAAGCGCTCCAGCTGTGGTGAAACTTCAAATAAACATCTTGCCAAGGTTGCATATCCATGCACTTTAATGCTATTCACCCAAATAAACCATTTGAAGGCCAAAACCCTTGTGGTCAACCCAATAATGGTAAAGATGTAACTAATAAAGCCATGGAGTTGAGCAAGCAAAATAACTCACATACTCACAGACAAGATATATGAGTACAAGTACAGCTGCTCTGACTAATACAAAATGTATATATCCTACAATATAATGATGTGCATCAAAAGAAACCGTTTGCAGGCAAAACCTCCCAGAAGAATCAGGCATTCCCCAATGGTAAAGGTTTTACCAATAAAGTCAAGGTGTTGAGCAAACCAGATAAGTTTATGTTAACATGTGATAAAATAAACTCCAGTTTCACAAATGTTGGAGTAATGTACTTGTGCAAAACTTGGTGTCTACCATATCATGTCCAAGCTTTCAATCCCACAGAAAGGTAATGTGTCTACATTCTATTATTATCGGATGCTAGTAACCAATCAACAAATCCAGCATTGTCAGAAGAGATCAATTAAATTCACATCTATGCACATATTATATAAGGATAGTCTCAGGAAGAAAAAAAAAAAGAAACGTTATTAACACCTTTTCCAGTGCAGTTGTCTTTCTCAGCAGCCAAGTTTGTTGTTTGAAGAAAGAGCTGACCCAAAAATTTCATCTCTAATAAGGGAAAGAAACAAATAAAAATCTGTGTTTAATACTTGCTAACATTTTTGCAAACAATACCATATGTGCAGTTGGTTGTCATAACAAACAGTAGATTACTGTGGCTCTACATTTGTGGCTTGGTTGCAATAATAAAAGCTAAACTAGATTTTAAGGATCCCTTCAACATGGTTTTAACATGGTATGTGGCTTAATGTCAACTATCACATTAGGAAATTACTTCAGGGGTGATTTTATTTGAAAAATGTAACCTCCTGCACTCAGGTGTGGTGCTTAAATATTAAAACATACTCTCTTTTTGGCACTCATGTAGGTGTAGTGCACAGCTGTCTTGCTGCCCTCTCAGGATTGCAGGTATCCTTAGGCAAACTATAAAACACCAAAAGAGAGAGTTCATCGACCTACTGCATTACCATAACTCAACTTATATAACAGCAACAAATAACAAGTGAATACTCACAAATACATGTCATGCACAGGCATATCTAGACACACTGTCATTCACACTTTTGGCTCTGAAGAAGAGTGTTTGACCCTCGAAACGCGTACATGCTTGGATGCTGTGAGGTCTTCGCATGCCATCAGTGGAGTGTGGTGGATTTGATGGCAGTCTCATCAGTTGTCTAGATATGCTTGTGCATGACATGTGTTTGTGAGTATTCACTTGTTATTTATCGCTTTAATAGGGTTAGAGTTTATTTGTACTGCCTCTTCTGGAACTTAAGGCAGTCAGACCTCAGTCCTCTGGTGGATTCTTTAACTTTGAATGAGACAGTACTTCTATTTTTTGTAGCATCACAGGTTTCTTCTTTAAACATTAAAGTGATATTAAACCTTCTGTTTTTCGGGTACTTTCGGTAGCTGATTTATTCACTAGCTGGGTATGCGGCTTCCTTATCTTTTTTTAACCATAATTATTTATTAGGTATTTAACATTACAAAAAGAAAACTGAAAGAAGCAACAACACTTTTTCCAAAGGGGCTTTCAGAATAAGACAGATGCCTTGCAGGGCTTAGGTACATTGGGATGTCAGTAAAGTATGATGCAATTACCAGTCTATACTGGTCAAGTGCCTACACATTTACGTAACAAGGGTACCAATCAACCCATGTTTTATAAGCTTTATCAAAGGTTGCGCTTGAGGCTGATCTATAGGACAGAAGTTTTTCATAGTAGTAAAGTTCAACTATATTGACTACTTCAGAGGGCTTTGGAGCAAGGTTATCTCTCTGTATAGCTATAATGGTTTTGATCACCACTAGGGCATGAGTCACTACTGTCCTATATAATGAGGGGAAATTCTCAATGCCAACATGTAAGAGTGCCAAAGCTGGGGCTGGGTGAGTTAGTATTCCGGAAATGTCGGAAATGAGGCAAAAGATTTTCTTCCAAAAAACTGGTCAGGCTTTTACAAGCACAGAGAATGTGATAGAGGGTACCATCTTGCCCACAAGATCTCCAACACATGGGAGAGGTCGATTGTGAGTATTTTGCCAATTGAGCGGGTGTACGATAGCATCTAGCCACTACCTTCTGTAGTGTCTTTATCTTTTAATCCTTGCGCACATTCCAGTTTAAGTTGGTGCTATGACTGTTGCCCAGGGTTTCTGGTTGCAGGGTGGCTTCTTTCTCTTGCAGCATCCTATAGAGCCACCCTTGAATGCAGGAGCTAATTGTGTCTCCCTACACTGTGTGCATCAATAGAAACCACAGCCCTGTAGCCCCCTTTCTACAAGCTGACACACTGGGGAGATTTACTAAAGCTGGTGTACAAAGAATCTGGTGCTGCTGTGCATTGTAACCAATCAGCTTCCAGGTTTTATTGCCAAAGCTTAATTGAACAAGCTGAAGTTAGAAGCTGATTGGTTACTATGCACAGCTGAGCCAGATTCTGTGTGCACCAGTTTCAGTAAATCTCCTCCACTGTCTCAAGACTGCACTGTCCACTGTTCACTTTCTCTTGTGGTGACTGGAGGTTCAGGGAAGCAATGCTGGGAGAGCAGGTGCCAGCAGGATTGGAAGTTGTAAACTGCAAATGTCAGGGTAAGTTTTTTTTTTGTATCATGCTCAATGTGTTAGGGTTTAATGCTACTTTATTTCCACTTCATTAACCACTTGCTTACTGGACACTTAAACCCCCCTCCTGTCCAGGCCAATTTTCAGTTTTCAGCGCTGTCGCTCTTTGAATGACAATTGCGCGGTTGTGCGACCCAAACATGGTGGTATTTGATCATCTCTGTGGTTTTTATTTTTTGCTCTATAAACAAAAAAAAGTGAGAATTTTGAAAAAAGAACAATATTTTTTACTTTTTACTATAATACATATCCAAAAAAGATATAAAAAAAAATATTCATCAGTTTTGGCCGATATATATTCTTCTACATATTTTTGGTAAAAAAAACACAATAGGCTTATATTGATTGGGTTGCGCAAAAGATATAGCGTCTACAAACTATGGGAATGGATTTATGGGGTTTTATTTTTTTTACTAGTAATGTCGGCGATCTGCGATTTTTATCGGGACTGCGACATTGCGGCGGACATGTCGGACATTTTTGACACTTTTTTGGGACCAATGACATTTATACAGCAATCAGAAATTTAAATATCCACTGATTACTGTATAAATGTCACTGGTAGGAAAGGGGTTAATACTAAGGGAGCGATCAAGGGGTTGACTGTGTTCTCTCACTGTGTTCTAACTGTGTGGGAGCTGGGCTGGCAGGGACATAACAGATCTTACGGATTTCGATCACAGGAATCAGTAGATCTGTCATGTCCCCCTTCACAGATCGGAAAACCGCCGTGTTTACATCGGCGTTTCCCCGTTCTGGCTCTCCATTAGATGAACGCCGGCGGCTGCAAGGGCATGTGGGGAGCGCGCAAAGGGGCAGACGTCAATTGACGGCGCCCCGGCAAAGGAGATCCGCGCTGTAGCCGTCAATTGGCTATAGCGCGGATCTGAAGAGGTTAAAAACGCCTGACTGGTTTGCAGTGATAGTAATGCTTTATATATACAGTATCTCACAAAAGTGAGTCACCCCTCACATTTTTGTAAATATTTTATTCTATCTTTTCATGTGACAACACTAAAGAAATGACTCTTTGATATAATGTACAGTAGTGAGTTTACAGCTTGTATAACAGTGTCAATTTGCTGTCCCCTCAAAATAACTCAACACACAGCCATTGATGTCTACACCGCTGGCAATAAAAGTGAATACACCTCCTAAGTAAAAATGTCCAAATTGGGCCCAAATTGTCAATATTTTGTGTGGCCACCAGGGGCGTTGCTAGGTGGGAAAAAGACCAGGGGCTTCAGCCCAAAGAAATGTGGCGCGTGACGCACTCCACTGCGAAAATGGGGCGTGGTCTAAATGAAATAGTGGGCGTGGCTTAAATGGACTGTGGCTTAAGGGGGCATTGCTTGAATCTGAGATGAACGAGGGATGGAGGAAGGAAGAGAGAAGGATGGAGGGACACCAGGCCCAGATCCTACACCACAATAGCAATATGGTGTTAGCGCTTCAATCATCCCGCCACCATAGTTGGTATGGTGTCAGGATGATTGAAGCGCATTATTTCTATTATTACATTGTAATATAAAATGAAATAGTTCAACTCACTATAACGCAGAATCAGTGGGAGCCCTGAGCGTGTCACTTGCCACTTCGCCTGCCACCAGATTCCATCGGGTGTCCCAGCGGAGTCCCTCCTTCCATCAGGTGTCCCCAGCGGAGTCCCTCCTTCCATCAGGTGTACCCAGCGGAGCCCCTCCTTCCATCAGGTGCCCCCAGTGGAGTCCCTTCTTCCCTCAGGTGCCCCCAGCGGAGTCCCTCCTTCCATCACAGGTGCCCCAGCAGAGTCCCTCCTTCCATCACAGATGTCCCCAGCGCCAGTAGAGTCCCTCCTTACATCACAGGTGCCCCCCAGTGGAGTGCCTCCTTACATCACAGGTGCCCCCAGTGGAGTGCCTCCTTATATCACAGGTGCCCCAGTGGAGTGCCTCCTTACATCACAGGTGCCCCCAGTGGAGTGACTCCTTATATCACAGGTGTCCCCAGCGCCAACGGAGTGACTCCTTACATCACAGGTTCCCCCAGTAGAGTGCCTCCTTACATCACAGGTGTCCCCAGCAGAGTCCCTCCTTACACCACAGATGTCCCCAGCGGGGTCCTTCCTTACATACCAGGTGTCCCCAGCGGAGTCCCTCCTTACATCACAGGTGTCCCCAACGGAGTCCCTCCTTACACCACAGGTGTCCCTAGCGGGGTCCTTCCTTACATCACAGGTGTCCCCAACGGAGTCCCTCCTTACATCACAGGTGTCCCCAGTGCCAGTGGAGTCCCTCCTTACATCACAGGTGTCCCCAGAGGAGTCCCTCCTTACATCACAGGTGTCCCCAGCGCCAGCAGAATCCCTCCTCACATCACAGGTGTCCCCAGCGGACTGTCCCTCCTTACATCACAGGTGCCCCCCAGTGCCAGCGGAGTAACTTCTTACATCACAGGTGTCCCCAGTGGAGTGTCCCTCCTTACATCACAGGTGTCCCCAGCGGAGTGTCCCTCCTTACATCACAGGTGCCCCCAGCAACAGCGGAGTCCCTCCTCACATCACAGGTGTCCCTCCTTACATCACAGGTGCCCCCAGCACCAGCGGAGTTCCTTCTTATATCACAGGTGTCCCAATCGCCAGCGGAGTCCCTCCTCACAGCACAGGAGAGTGGTGATGTGGGGGGCAGTGACAGATGATGTCATCTCTCTGCTCCCCGTCACACCACCGACATTGAAGAGGCCAGGCTGTATGTGAGCACTGTGAGGAGCGGCGATGGGGGTGGGGGGGTGGTCAGAAAGAGATGATGTCATCTCTGTTTGCCTGCCCCGCTTGCTTCTCATCCTCAGGCCACCCGCTCGCGGCTCCATCAAGCTGCCTGTCATGACACCTGGGGTCAGGTGACAGGTACGCACCACAGGTGTCCCCAGCGCCAGCAGAGTCCCTCCTTACATCACAGGTGCCCCCAAATGGGGTGCCTCCTTACATCACCGGTGCCCCCAATGGAGTACCTCCTTATATCACAGGTGCCCCAGTGGAGTGCCTCCTTACATCACAGGTGCCCCCAGTGGAGTGCCTCCTTATATCACAGGTGTCCCCAGCGCCAGTGGAGTGACTCCTTACATCACAGGTTCCCCCAGTGGAGTGCCTCCTTACATCACAGGTGTCCCCAGCAGAGTCCTTCCTTACACCACAGGTGTCCCCAGCGGTGCCCTTCCTTACATCACAGGTGTCCCCAGCGGAGTCCCTCCTTACATCACAGGTGTCCCCAGAGGAGTCACTCCTTACATCACAGGTGTCCCCAGCGCCAACAGAATCCCTCCTTACATCAAAGGTGTCCCCAGCGGACTGTCCCTCCTTAAATCACAGGTGCCCCCCAGTGCCAGCGGAGTCCCTCCTTACATCACAGGTGCCCCCAGTGGAGTGTCCCTCCTTACATCACAGGTGTCCCCAGCGGAGTGTCCCTTCTTACATCACAGGTGCCCCCAGCAACAGCGGAGTCCCTCCTTACATCACAGGTGTCCCTCCTTACATCACAGGTGCCCCCAGCAACAGCTGAGTTCCTCCTTATATCACAGGTGTCCCAATCGCTAGCGGAGTCCCTCCTCACAGCACAGGAGAGTGGTGATGTGGGGGCAGTGACAGATGATGTCATCTCTCTGCTCCCCGTCACACCACTGACATTGAAGAGGCCAGGCTGTATGTGAGCACTGTGAGGAGCGGCGATGGGGGGTGGGCAGAGACAGATGATGTCATCTCTGTTTGCCTGCCCCACTCGCTTCTCATCCTCAGGCCACCAGCTCGCAGCTCCATCAAGCCGCCTGTCACGACACCTGGGGTCAGGTGACAGGTGCGCACCACTGGAGTGCAAATCGCACCAAGGGTTGTGAAGCACACCACTAAGGTTGAGGACCTATGGCTGACTGCTGCTAATGAGCTCCGGCTGATACGGGAAGAGGGCCCCCTGGAACACGGACACTGAAACACAGGAAGCTAGTGCATCGGTTTCCCCAGGGCACGGAGTCTAGGAGCCAGTGGGTGTTCACCAGTGCCTCTAGTGGTGAGGATGGATTTGGATGCAAGTGGATCCAGGTCGCAGCCACCGGGATCCCCTAGCTCACGCTCGGCTGGCTACAGGTGGAAGACAGGAAGCAGCAGCATAGGAACAGCAGAGAATAGTCAGAGGTAATAGCAAAGGGTCAGGGCTACAAGCAGACAGGAGAAACAGGGAACAAGCTGAAGATCGAGGTAACAGGCAGACAGGGATAATCAGACAAGCCAAAGTTCGGTGCACGGAATAAGACTCAGAGCAAACAATAGGAACATCCACACACAAAGCCAAACACAGACAAACGTTGATCAGCAATGCAGGCTTGCACTGCCAGGTGTTACATCCTGTTCCCAATTAGGGCCTGGGGTGGAGACCAGCTGAGGAGAGCCTACTGAAGTGCACAGGTGAGGGAGGCCCGGCCTTTAACTGGACACATGGAGCAAGGTAGGCAACAGATAAGGCATGAATGTTTGCTGTGGTTTTACGACAGAATGTTTACTGTGGTTTCATGACACCGCCCACTCGCGGTTCCATCAAGCCGCCCGCTTGCGGATCCATCAAGCCGCCCGCCCGCGGCTCCATGTTAGGGATCCTGACACTAGGGACTAAGGCCATTAGATTCGGGGCTGTAGCCTCTATAGACACACCCTGACGACGCCCCTGGTGGCCACCATTATTTTCCAGCACTGCCTTAACCCTCTTGGGCATGGAGTTCACCAGAGGTTCACAGGGTTGCCACTGGAGTCCTCTTCCACTCCTCCATGATGACATCACGGAGCTGGTGGATGTTAGAGACCTTGCGCTCCTCCACCCTCCATTTGAGGATGCCCCACAGATGCTCAATAGGATTTAGGTCTGGAGACTTGCTTGGCCAGTCCATCACCTTTACCCTCAGCTTCTTTGGCAAGTCAGCGGTTGTCTTGGAGGTGTGTTTGGGGACGTTATCATGTTAAAATACTGCCCTGCGGCCCAGACTCTGAAGGGAGGGGCTCGTGATCTGCTTCAGTATGTCACAGTACATGTTGGCATTCATGGTTCCCTTAACCACTTCAGCCCCGGAAGGATTTCCCACTTTAGGACCAGAGCACTTTTTGCGATTCGGCGCTGCATCGCTTTAACTGACATTTGCGCGGTCGTGCGACGTTGTACCCAAACGAAATTTGCGTCCTTTTTTTCCCACAAATAGAGCTTTCTTTTGGTGGTATTTGATCATCGCTGCATCATTTCTGATCGCCGCTATAAACAAAAGAAGAGCGACAATTTTGCAAAAAAAAACAAATTTCTTACTTTTTGCTAAAATTCAAATCCAAAAAAAAAATATAAAACAACATTTTTTTCTATCGGTTTTGTTTGATTTATATTCTTCCTCATATTTTTGGTAAAAAGAATTAATTTCTGGGGTTTTTATTT
>BLSH010333321.1:1781630-1791780 GCA_018402905.1 Glandirana rugosa | reverse complement strand
ATATTATATACCGGGTCATATATGATGACTCGTCACACCTCACATTTTACAAGTAGTGCCACATATTTCATTAGGTCACACCGGATAAAACGATTTTAATTACATTTCGTGTAAAATTTGATTAATTTGCAAATTCCAAACTTAATACCTTTACATTAGATGTCACTTACACTTCATCTGTAATTTCACCTTGAAGTGAGAGGGTTAGTTGTAATTGATAAAAATTAGGAATACGACGATCGTAATCATTTATATATTCCTTCAAATAATATCAATGAACCAAACGTGAAAAAAAGTGCAAACACCGTGATGAACATTTTACACTCCACACTGCTCAGTAGTATATACTGGGCCATATATTATATACCCCATACTGTTCCACTGAGAAAGCTGTGCTGTAAGTTATTTCCTTTTCAGTGCTTAATTATATACTCTGTTATGTACAATATTTATACTCCTTATTTCTTTGCATTTACACTGTACTATACATTATAGGCTTCATTCTGCTCAGTTGTTTACACTGTGCTGTGCATTATACAGTATCTCACAAAAGTGAGTACACCCCTCACATTTTTGTAATTTTTTTATTATATCTTTTCATGTGACAAGAAATGATACTTTGCTACAATGTAAAGTAGTGAGTGTACAGCTTGTATAACAGTGTGAATTTGCTGTCCCCTCAAAATAACTCAACACACAGCCATTAATGTCTAAACTGCTGGCAACAAAAGTGGGTACACCCCTAAGTGAAAATGTCCAAATTGGACCCAATTAGCCATTTTCCCTCCCCGGTGTCATGTGACTCGTTAGTGTTACAAGGTCTCAAATGTGAATGGGGAGGAGGTGTGTTGCCTTTGGTGTTATCACTCTCACTATCTCATACTGGTCACTGGAAGTTCAACATGGCACCTCATGGCAAAGAACAATCTGAGGATCTGAAAAAGAGAATTGTTGCTCTACATAAAGATAGCCTAGGCTATAAGAAGATTGCCAAGATACTGAGCTGCAGCACGTTGGCCAAGACCATACAGCGGTTTAACAGGACAGATTCCACTTAGAACAGGCCTCGCCATTGTTGACCAAAGAGGTTGAGTGCACGTGCTCAGCATCATATCCAGATGTTGTCTTTGGCAAATAGACGTATGAGTGCTGGCACCATTGCTGCAGAGGTTGAAAGGGTGGGGGATCAGCCTGTCAGTGCTTAGACCATACGCCACACACTGCATCAAATTGGTCTGCATGGCTGTCATCCCAGAAGGAAGCCTCTTCTAAAGATGCTTCTAAAGATGATGCACAAGAAAGCCCACAAACAGTTTGCTGAAGATAAGCAGACTAAGGACATAGATTACTGGAACCATGTCCTGTGGTCTGATGAGACCAAGATAAACATATTTGTTTCAGATTTGTTTCAGATGGTGTCAAGCGTGTGTGGCGGCAACCAGGTGAGGAGTACAAAGACAAGTGTGTCTTGCCTATAGTCAAGCACGTTGGTGGAAGTGTCATGGTCATGATGTTGGCTGTCATTTAACCAGGAAGATTGAGGGTACTTTTTGGCAGAAAATAAACACTGCCAAGGATTGAACCAGACTGAAGGTGAGCATTGCAGCAAAAGCTGTTTATTTTTAGTTTTTAATGTGCTATTCATTTTATTTTTGGACTTGAGTTTTGCTTAAAAGTACCCCACTGCATAGCGCATTGTAATTGAACATTTGTTCCTTATCACACATGTAATCTTGAATCTCATATTGAAATTTAATTAATTCCCTTTTCTGGAGAAAAAGGGCTGTGTGCTGAGTAATCTATTTACTCTTTTTTTTCCACCCACCTACCTTTGAAATATACACCTGCACACCATAATTATAAGATCACTATGTGTATCACCAGTTTTATACGATTGATCAATTACGTGCACCCCTAGTGGGCACTATATATTGAAGCAGCAGCATATATTCCTGACACTACATACGTTTTTATCTAATTTTTTATCCATTTTGGGTTTTGTAAACCACTGGGATATTTGCACCTACCATATTTTTCAACAGGGCGACCATCCCAATAAGGAATAAGAGCAGCACCATTCCCACCTTAATCACATTATATTACCATAACTACACTTTGGTGCAGTTCGGTGGAGGCAGCAGCTCTTAGAATAATAGTTTATTTCTATCCGTTTGCGCGAAACATTTACACTTTTTCATTCACTTGCAGCAAGTTGCCCCCCCCCCCCCCACACACACACACATACACACACACACCACCAAAGGCACTTCTTGTTTATTATAAGCTGATGAACTGATGGCCTTTCATTGTCATGCTTACCCAAGAAAACTGGAACATCAAACTAAAACCTTGATTAATATTGGCGGAACAAAAAAACAGTTGCTCCATTAAGTGTTAGAAAATGGGTAGAAATCATATCATTGGAGCGTATTTACTAAAGTAATAAAGGCCGAGCTTGTTTATATATTCTTTCTATCAGCGTGTAGAATCTTTCACTACTGATAGGAACTCCTGCTACTTTCAAAATGGCCATACATGTTCACTTTTAATCACCTTTACTGGAAGCTGTGAAATATTGTTCTGTTACGGGTGGTGGTCCTGTGCTGCCTGTTCTGGGACCCATCCTACTACTGCTGTTTTCAACAATCCATTTTTTTTATAACAGAGAATTTGTGATGGCAAATCAATAACACAGAATACTTTTGTTTTAATAAATATGCTACAAAGACTGCTGCACAACAGAAATATAAATAATTTTACAAATTATATGATCATTCTGAAGGTGGGTATTTCAGAATGTGCAGTACACTGTATATATATATATATATAGCAGTATTGCTATATTATCTAATTTATTCATTCTCTTAAAGTGTTACTAAACCAGTAAAATCAGTCTGTATATGCAGTAAAGTATTCTTGTTATACGCACTGTGGAGCCTAAGGGGTTAATCCTCAGTATTGTGTAAAAAGCTGTTTGATCCTGTCTTCTCTGATACTCCCCTTCTTTTACTGTCCCCAATCCATCTACTGATAGAACAGAGCCTTGGAGTGACTTTGCACATGCTCAGTTTGGTGTGCATTGCTAGAGAGTTTTTCTTTAATTTTTTTTCTTGAGAGGGTGCATGTGATCAGCACATGGGCCAATCAGCACTGTCCAGACAGAAGGTCAGAGGTCATGCAGCCTCTTAGGACAGTCAGAGGTGAATGAAAACTCCTCCTACAAGCTTTAACCAGACACTCATAGAAGTCATAAGACTGCTATATACTGCTAATGAGAAAAGGTATTTACAGTGGGGCAAAAAAGTATTTAGTCAGCCGCCAATTGTGCACGTTCTCCCACTTAAAAAGATGAGAGAGGCCTGTGATTTTCATCATAGGTACAGGTATGAGAGACAGAATGAGAAAAAAAATCCAGAAAATCACATTGTCTAATTTATTTGCAAATTATGGTGGAAATACGTATTTACAAAGAACAAAGCTTATATGCCCATTGCCTTTGTTTTTGTTGTGGGTAATACTTTAAACTATGCCACAGTTTTTCAATGTGTAAAATCTCTAGTTAATGGTAACCTGTTATTCTAGGTCACCTAAACCCAAGTTTGTGATTCTGTAGGGTTTTCAACATTCCCTGGCAATGTTTCACTGAAGTTTAATTACTCACAACATATGATTATGACTCATGATAGAGAAACCCACCCTCATCCCCTTACGCATCCATTTGAGTCTACAGGGAAGCAATATATAGAGTAATTTTGATGTGAAAGAAGTTATGCAGTAAAAGGTGATTGGCAAGAGACTGCAGTCCTGCAAAGAAGCCTTCTGAAATCTTTTTCAGACAGGCAATGTATCATTGCAACATTGCAACAGTGTAACAATGCATTCAACTAGGATTAATAAAATAACTCAACTCCAATATACCGCTCGCCAAAAATGGAATGTACATATTTCTATATTGTAATATACAGTATAACCAAAACCTCTAAAAATGATTTTGTTTTGAAAGGAAACATGCTGAAAACCAGCTATTTAGTACTTATAAGACCACAGCATCCTAAGTGTTTATAAAAGTTAATATTTAACCACTTCTCTTTGGACAGACGTCATATGATGTCGCTACCTTTGAGAAGTGATATCTGAATGGTGCCTGCAGCTGCAGGCACCATTCAGATATTGTTTTTTAGAGCCGGCGATTCTGAAAAAGATAAAAGTGGTCTTAGCGGCCGATTCGCCGTGAGATCACTTTTATCAGTGGCAGGAGAGGTCCCCCCCCCCTCCCGCCGCTTTCCAGTCATCTCCGACGCTTACCGGACCCGCCGGCAGCGGCAGAGATGATCCGATCCGTCCCCACCAGTGTCCGTGAGCGGCTGAACTCGGCTCCAGGACATCAGAAGTCACTTCCGCCCAACGGTTTTAAAGGACCCGTTTGTTTTTTTTTTGGGCTGTAATTTTTTTCACATTTTTCTTTTTTCATTTAACTGCAAATATGAGATTTGAGGTCTTTTTGACCCCAGATCTCATATTTAGGAGGTCCTGGCATGCTTTTTTCTATTACAAGGAATGTTTACATTTCTTGTAATAGGAATAAAAGTGATACATTTTTTTTAAAAGAACAGTGTAAAAATAAAAAGTAAAATAAATAATTAAAAAAAATTTAAAGCGCCCCATCCCCGCGAGCTCGTGCACAGAAGCGAACGCATAGGTAAGTCCCGCCCACATATGAAAACGGTGGTCAAACCACACATGTGAGGTATCACCGCGATCGTTAGAGTTAGAGCAATAATTATAGCACTAGACCTCCTCTGTAACTAAAAACTGTTAACCTGTAGAATTTTTTAAAAGTCACCAATGGAGATTTTTAAGCTGCAAAGTTTGTCGCCATTCCGCGAGCGGACGCAATTTTGAAGCATAACATGTTGGGTATCATTTTACTCGGCGTAACATTATCTTTCACAATATGGAAAAGAATTGGCCTAACTTTACTGTTTTCTTATTTTTTAACTAAAAAAACTGAATTTATTAAAAAAAAAAAGCATACTTGGAAGACCGCTGCGCAAATACGGTGTGACATAAAGTTTTGCAATGACCGCCATTTTATTCTCTAGGGTGTTAGAAAAAAATATATATAATGTTTGTGGGTTCTAAGTAATTTTATAGCAAAAAATCCTGATTTTAACTTTTAAACACCGAACCCAAAAAACAGGCTCGTATTGAAGTGGTTAAACAGAGTTTTTGGAAATCTAACATCAAGTTTGGGCTTTTCCGTCACTTGTATATGATGTGCAATCAACCCAGAACACATTACAAAGCTTAGAACACATAACAATGAGTCTGTTTAGTTAGACATATCAACAAGTTATTATTCACGGAAAATCCTTTGTCCACAGTTATTCTGCCAAAGTACTTAGACATTTATCCTGTAGATTCCAATATCCATTTGGGTCATAGGGTACCTGATGGAAGCTTTTTCTATTTAGCCCACCCCCAGCGTCCAACTACAAGTGATGGGGCCCCAAAGCAATATTTTGATGCCAACCCACATTCCCCCAACCATGGTCACCAGCTTAATAATGTTCACACAGGTAAACACTATTATATCTATGGCAAGTTTTTAGTTGTGTATTAGGGACAATGAACTATTTAAAGTGTTTGTTAACCTAAAGAAAAAAATGGATCCTGTTCTCTTAAAGCATGTAACATATACAGCAGAGTGCTTGTGCTGTGTAATTTGGTCCCCTGTAACACCTAAAAAACCTGGCTGATCCTGCCAGTTTCTGCCCTCTCCTTTGTAAACTGACCACTGTGTATTGTGGCTTCTGAGCCCTGACACCATGGTCAGTTTACATGAATCCATCAGCCGCAGCTCTCCTGTTTCTTCTGTCCTCCTCTCCCCCCTCCCTCCCTGCCTGTTGGCTCCTGTCCTGTCAGGGCCTGCCCCCCCCCGCTGCTGAAATGATATTTAATACTTTATATAATCCCCCTTGCCTCCTAAGGATATGTGCTCCTGTGTCTGTCTTTTTTTAAAAAAATGACGATTATAACTCATTTCAGAGCACTGAGGAGCGCTCAAGTGACCCGCCTCCTCCCTCCTCCTCCCTCCTCCTCCCCCCCAGACTGACGTCAGCGGGAGAATCTCAGCCCTGCCCGCTGCATCTGTCAGACGGGCAGAGGAGAGAGCCGGCAGGTCACGTGAGCACTCTGAAATCAGGTATAATGGTAATTTTTTTTAATAAAACACAGACACAGAAGGACATGTCCTTAGGAGACAAGGAGCATTATATAAAGTCCTTACAGTGGGTTAACAACCCCCTCGTAGGGACTGCTGATGAACTGGATCCCCCACCCATGCACAGCCAGGCACACTGAATCTTCATAAGCACTCCAGATACAGAGAACAGTCCCTGACTTTGTTTTTGTTATTTATTTAGGGTTAATAACTTGGATAGGAATGGGGGGTTATAGGATTCCCACTAGGGATTGGCCGAATGGACCCCTGTTCGGTTCGCACCAGAACATTGGGAAAGTTCGGACCCGAATAATGAATTCCATTAAGGCCAATGGATCCAGAACGTTAAAAATCACTTTGTAGGCTTATATTCAAGTAATTGGGCATACAACGGTTATAGGGGTCCGGGTTCTGCCCCGGGGGACATGTATCAATGAAAAAAAGTTTGTAAAAAACATAATTTTAAATGAGCAGTGATTTTTTTATTTTTAATGTGAAAGCATGCAAATGAAAAATTCCTTCCAATATAGTGCCGGGGGGGGGCACTATATTGCTACAACAATACCTGCATTTATAAAGCCAAAAAAAATGACATTTTCCCTGCAAGCTGCCTTTATTTTGCTCAGCAACAGCTGGGGAGCCAATGTGTATGATAAGGCCACAATGTAGTGCACTGGGAAAAATATTAGAGATTTTTTGGATAAATTCTGGTGTCACTTTAACTTTGGATAGAAGTAACGGGTGTGGAAAAATTGGGCTTTGGGTGTCGGTGGTGCCTTTACACCATATCCCTATAGGGGCACTCTTCATGAAGGCAAGAATTAGCCTCTTTGTAAAAAAAATTGTAATGATATGCACCTGTCAAACAGGTGCAGAAAAATTGGTCTTTGGGTGTCGGTGGCGCCCTCCCACTGTAACCCTATAGAGGTAATATTGTCTACCAGTGTTCTCCCCTCTCTCTAGGCTCATGGTCCTGTCACCCTCAAGCTCAGAACCAATCAGAACCAACATCTAAATCCAGTAATGGCTGTGTATCATCAAGGAGCAAGTGACTGACGCTGTGGCCAAATAACTCAGCTGACTCCCCCATGGCTGATGTTGGGGCTATGGCAGGAATAGATGTGGACAAGGAGGATGTTTATCCACTCTGGCAACTGCAGGGGACTGCAAACTTGTCTCTGCTTGCGTGACAGAGGATGAGGAGGATGAGGAAGGTTTAGTAAGCCAGTCCACCACCTCCCCTGCCTGCTGTTGCTGGATAACATGGGCAAACTCACTAAACAGAGGAAATGATGCCCTGCCTGAGGACTGACCAGGATGTCCACCTTTGCCTGTGGACACATTTGTTTCTGGCCCCCTTACAGTGCCACAGCGACGTCTGCCTCCCCTTGTTGTCCTCCCAGACTTTATTGGGAGGGAGGGGGCGGTGCTTATTAGCAAATGTAAAGTGGAAATCTGTACGTAGATGCACTTTAATGAATGTAAAGTGGTGTTTGGTGCACTTGAATTTGAGTACTTGCACTACACAGGCACACTCCACGGATAAACTATAATATACTGCAATATAATGCATCAAGCATACAGTGACACACAGAACTATATGGCGTTAAACTTGCAGTAACGCACAAAACTATATGGCGTTAAACTGTCAGTAATGCACACAGAAGTAAATGGCGTTAAAATTGCAGTAACGCACAAAACTATATGGCATTAAACTGGCAGTAACGCATACAAAACTATATGGTGTTAAACTGGCAGTAACGCACACAGAAGTAAATGGCGTTAAACTGGCAGTAACGCACAAAACTATATGGCATTAAACTGGCAGTAACACACACAAAACTATATGGTGTTAAACTGGCAGTAATGCACACATAAGTAAATGGCGTTAAACTTGCAGTAGCGCACACAGAAATATATGTCGTTAAACTGGCAGTAACGCACACAGAACTATATGGCGTTAAACTGGCAGTATCGCACACAAAACGATATGGCGTTAAACTGGCAGTAACACACGCAGAACTATATGGCGTTAAACTTGCAGTAACCAACAAAACTATCTGGTGTTAAACTGGCAATAACGCACACAGAACTCTATGGCGTTAAACTGGCAGTAATGCTCAAAGCTATATAACGTTAACCTGGCAGTAACGCACACAAAACTATATGGCTTTAAACTGGCAGTAACGCACACAGAACTATATGGCGTTAAACGTGCAGTAACGCACAAAACTATATGGCGTTAAATTGGCAGTAACACACACAAAACTATATGGCGTTAAACTGGCAGTAAAGCACACAGAAGTAAATGGCATTAAACTTGCAGTAGCGCACACAGAAATACATGGCATTAAACTGGCATTAATGCACACAGAACTATATGGCGTTAAACTGGCAGTAACACACACAAAACTATATGGCGTTAAACTGCCAGTAACGCACACAAAACTATATGGCGTTAAACTGGCAGTAACGCACATAGAACTATATGGCGTTAATCTGGCAGTAATGCGCAAAACTATATAGCGTCAACCTGGCAGTAACGCACACGAAATTATACGGCCTTAAACCGGGAGACCGGAGCGACGATCCGGCACGTCCGCTGGCTGGAAGGAGACCTGACAGAAGCCGTAATCAGCTCCGATCGGGTCTCCTTCGGCAAATTCTGGAAGCGACGTCACAACGTCACTTCCGGTTTACTCGGCGGCTAACGGCGCCAATTTTTTAAAAATTACAGTATTCAGAATCGCCGTTTTTGGCAATCTGAATACTGTGAAGTGTAAAGGAGGGATGGGCTCCAAAAAGAGTAACTGTCACCATATATTACTATCACAAGGGATATTTTCATTCCTTGTGATAGCAATAAAAATGAACAGATTTTTTTTTTTAAAGGAACAGTGCTAAAAATAAATAAATAAAATGTAAAAAAAAAAAAAAAAATTTAAAGCGCCACCGTCCCCGTGAGCTTGCGCAGCAAAGAAAACGCATACGTAAGTCGCGCCCACATATGAAAACGGTGTTCAAACCACACATGTGAGGTATCGCCACGATTGCAATAATTCTAGCAAAAGACCTCCTCTGCACCTCTAACCTGGTAACCGCTAAAAAATTTTAAAGCGTCGCCTATGGAACTTTTTAAATACCGGACTTTGTCGCTATTCCACGAGTGCGTGCAATTTTCAACTGTGTCATGTATGGTATCTATTTACTCGGCGTAACATCCTCTTTCACAATATAGAAAAAAATTGGGCTAACTTTATTGTTGTCTTATTTTTTAACTCAAAAAAGTAAAATTTTACCAAAAAAATTGCGCTTGAAAGACCGCTGCGCAAATACTGTGTGACAAAACGTATTGCAACAATTGCCATTTTATTCTCTAGGGTGTTTGAAAAAAAAATATATATATATAATGTTTGGGGGTTCTAAGTAATTTTCTAGCAAAAAAAATGTTTTTAGCTTGTGACCACCAAAGGTAAAAAAGTGGCCCAGTTGGTAAGTGGTTAAACTAGCAGTAACGCACACAGAACTATATTGAGTTAAATTGGCAGTAATGCACACTGAACTATATGGCATTAAACTTGCAGTAACGCACAAAACTATATGGCATTAAACTGGCAGTAACGCACACAAAACTATATGGCGTTAAACTGGCAGTAACGCACACAGAACTATAACAGCAATCCAACAGTGATTGAGTCGGCACTCCAGAATTTCTTCCAATGATTTTATTGACTGTAGCCCATGCACATACAGTAATACAGCAGACGCGTTTCGGCAGTTACGCCTTGTTCACCGCTTAGTGTACAAAAAGAACCCACATGAACTTACATATAAATTTACACACCCAAGAAAAACATGTGATTCGCCACTTGTTCCGCATTGACGGCTTTGCGCAGACGACATAATGACATACACGTACCCGATGTC
>BLSH010333321.1:1753640-1779074 GCA_018402905.1 Glandirana rugosa | reverse complement strand
TCCCTACTCTAGCAAAGCTGAATGATGGTCCTCCTCACTACACTCACACTATCCCTAGACTGACACTAAACTAATATTCTACACTGACAATTGAAGCACAATAGCACAGTATAGCACACTAACTAACTAATAGCACTGAACAGAGCCCTGTTCTATCTTCTCCATGCTAAAATCACACCGAAAATGGCTGCCATTGAAAGAATACTTTTATACTGTGGGGCGGGAATGAGCCATGATTGGA
Source organism: Glandirana rugosa (assembly GCA_018402905.1). NCBI lineage: Eukaryota > Metazoa > Chordata > Amphibia > Anura > Ranidae > Glandirana > Glandirana rugosa. The sequence continues at coordinate 1,778,833 of BLSH010333321.1, read as the reverse complement.
TAAAGTCATGATGACAGTGTCCAATCATGACATCATCAGGGCTTGCAATGCACTGTTCAGCGCCACAGTGCATTATGGTCAGTTTGTGGGGAAGTTCGACCGTTTGTTCAGCTGTTCTCCGAGCGTCCAAACAACGAAAGTTCGCCCATCCCTATTCAACAAATCATTTTTGGCTTTGTCCATAGTTACACTCCAAGTGTTTCTGATTCCATTGTTGTTTTGTAGGCAATGGTTGCTTAAATGTTTTTACTAAGATTTCAATTTGGTCCATTTTTGACATTTTTTCCCCTATTTTTCCTATTACACAGAGTTATTGTTTTATAAATGTCCACTGCTTTCATAATAATTTATCCTTTTACTGCTGAATCATTATAACATGTATGTTTTGCCTATTCTAAGCTTCAATTTTTTTACCTTTATGCTGGGTAAGCGATTAATGTGACATCTGACCTATTACTGCTAAATATCCATTAATCAGAACAATTCAAAGAGTGTGTCTGACCTGCAGTTTAAAGAGAGAAATTGGGAGAGAGAAGATAAGAGGTTGAAGAGAGGAAGCATGATCCATATATATTTATCATATGTAAGAGCATACAACACATGGATATATTTCTTTTGTAACAAAGTAGGTGAAACTATTCAAGAAAACTGAGATCTGCATAGAGAAGTTTGTGATAAAAAAAAAACATAATGAAATAAGATTACCCCGTAGGATACAGCTGAATTATGGAATTGTATTGCAGACAAGAACATTTTATAGAAAACACTCATTGATGTGCAAGTTTTACCTCTAACAATTTTACTGGGATATTAATGATCTAGATCTGAGCAGATATATTCACATTATTCATTTTTTATTTAAACCAGCTCACCTATGCACATTTATCAACTACACATGCTGGAAAAATACCATTTAGTGTGCAGGTTTCTTGATGAGCTATACAGCTTGTTTACATGGGTGCTTAAAAATCACTTTTCAGTTGTGTTAGTATAAGGAGGTAATATGATTCAGTGCAAAGACAAGAGTAGGATGTACCTAGCCTGGTAGATACCCCACCATCATCATCATAAGTGTCACCAAGGGGATGTGAAGCCATCTAAAGAGCTTACAAGGGCATTGCCACAGTAAGAGATGCAAGAGTCCTGGGTGAGCAAAATGTGAGAACATTGGTGTACAGACTAGTCTTGAAAGAGCTCCACTGAAAGTGGGCAGCAAGAGCAGAAAATGTACTGCCAAGATGAATTGTTACCTCCTGACTGTGCCAGACTTCTTCCCCTGAGAGTAGAAAGAAGGACACTCAAACAGATAAATGCCACAGTGGCAGTAGGGATGGTGACTCTCTAGAGCAGTCAATCATCCTTTTATTTGGTCTTATCAGAGGGTGGCAATCCTCCAGCTATAACTACATGTATGAGTTTGTGTATAATTCAGTGAGAGGCTGTTGACTTAATTCAAACATGGTTATAATTATCATAGGAAGTCCAAGAGCTTGACACACCGGATTTTATAGTTTCATGTAATATAAATGACTACAAGGATGTTGACCCAGCATACTATTGATTGTGTTGTCCGTCTTTTATTTGCCATTCACATTTTGTACTGGACACTGTGAGGTTGCTATACTAAAACTGGAGAGTGCAAAATCTGGTCCAGCTCTGCATAGAAATCAATCAGCTTCCAGCTTCCAGTTTTTTTTTTGTCAAAGCTTAATTGAACAAACTGAAGTTATGAGCTGATTGGCTACCATGCACATCTGCACCAGAGTCTGCACTCTCCAGTTTTAGTACATCAACCCCTGTATCTTTCAACATGCTATAAGTAAGGCAACAACTTTTTGAACACATGTATTTTAATAAAAATAGTGCTGATTCCTAAGTGCAGCCAATCTACATTTAATCTATTGAAGTTAGGCCATCATGAAGCATTTCACGGCCATACATAGTCAGTGATGTGCCTTGACATGATCAAACTGGTCACTACACTAGACAGAGGTACTGAAGTAATATTGTACATAAAGGGTTCTGGATATTTCCTGTGCCCTTAACAATTAGCACCCTTTATAAAATAAAGATTCTTTTTCATATATTAAGCCTAATTTACTAAAGATGTTGTGAGTTTTTATTTTTTTTAGAACGTACAATTCAGTATTGGAGCATTTAGTAATGTTCTCCCAGACTTCAGCATGCAGCAGTTTGGGTGCACTTTCTATAGGGAGCAATGATAGACATCCCTTAAGGACATCTTGCACCCTAACTGATGGTTTTTGAACCATACGTGCACATATCCGCACATATCTGGATGATGTCTAAAAGTTTCAATGCCTCGTGTACATGGCTGTGGTCAATTTACTGATATCTGTGCAGGATCTTGCTGGCAGAGGCTAGTAGCAAGATTCTGTGTAGAAAATGAATCTGGTGGTCAAGAAATTGCTACCATAAACATGCATTTAGAAGTTTATTAATTTAGTATTTATTGCAGGTACTTATACAACGCCAAACAGATCTGCAAAATTCTTCTTTGTTTTCTCTAGCTCAAATTTAAGTTTGTAAGGATGCATATTTTTCTATTTTGATTTTATTGATCTTTACGCAGAACAATTTTTCTTTTTAATTAGAACATTTTTATTAAGTTTTTATACAAAAACTAAAACAATACAGATGAGATGGCCCATAAATGTGCTCATTTTTTTTTTGGCTGAAGCTACACTTACAAAATATACCTGTTCTGACTTACAAACAAATCCAACTTAAGAACAAACCTACAGTCCCTATCTTGTTTGTAACCCGGGGACTGCCTGTATTATGATTTTATTTTAGAGTATGTTTCACATTACACATTAAAGCAGGAGTAAATACATTTCACCGAAGTTGTAAGTGTGACATGGTTAAGGGCCTTACAGGCAGAGTAATTTTACTGATATAAACACAACTGTTTGCATGGGCCCATAGTATAAAAAAAAACTGCTGCAATCAGATTCAATCTGTAAAAAACCTATACAATTTATGGATACTAAAGCAACATATTTACATCCATGTAAAGAGAATACATCTCATTTCCTCAGAAGAGGATTTATGATTTAAGGGTCATCTTTTTCTGCCTAGTCATTTTTAATGATGTCTCCAAACTTCCTAAACAGGGGGCCAGTTTACTGTCACTCGGACATTGGGGGGCCAGACTGTGGCCATTGGGAGTAGAAAATGTTCCAATGTCAGTGGGAATAAACAAAGCCCCATCTTTGGTGTCAGTTGAAGGAATTGTGCCCCATCATTGGTGTCATTGGGCCCAATTGTTGATGTCATTGGGAGGAATTGTGCTCCTTTGTTGGTGTCATTGGGCCCAATTGTTGGTGTCATTGGGTCGGACTTGTGCTCCTTTGTTGATGTCAGTGGGAGGAATTGTGCCACATCATTGGTGTCATTGTGCCCATTTGTCGTGTCATTGGGAGGAATTGTGCTTCATCGTTGGTGTAATAGGGAGGAATTGTGGAATTGTGCCCCTTCACTGGTCTCATGCGGGGAAATTATGCCCCATTATTGGTATCAGTGGATGAAATAGTGCCCCAAGGGTCTGATAAAAGCAAGCAAAGGACCGCATCTGGCCCCCGGGCCGCAGTTTGAAGATCACTGTTCTTGAATATTGGGTTCTATCTCTGCATATCACACCAATTGCTAAATGCTAGCACATACAGGAAATTCATTAGCTTAGTTATCATTTGTATAGCACTCACATATCTTACATGCCTTTACAAAGACCTTTCAGCCATTTATGTAACACACTGCCACATAGGAACTTAGAAAGGAATGTTCTTTAGGGTCAATTCACACAACATATTGCACTGTGCCCACACTATTGTACAGTGTAGTGCAATATTAATTGCACATTGTTAATGATGTTATGCAAATAGATGCAACTTATTTACCTGGGCTGTACTGGAATGCTACTCCATACATTTTTGTTGGAAGTGTCGTACGACCAATATTATATGTCCCCAATAAGAATTAAATCCAGAAAGGAAAAATAAAACATATCATGTTTTTAAAAACGAGCTCTGTAGTTATTAAATACTTTAATAAAGTCTGGTAGTTTCACTTACATATTAAGGGAACCTGGCGTGCTGTGATGGGAATTTTATGACAGAAGTCCCAGAGACTGTTTCTTTACCGAGGAATGGAAAAATTCATTTATACCTTTGCAGCCAAAAATGAAACTAAATGTAACAGGATCCCAGATGAAATAAAAGAAAAAGTTACAGTAAAAAAGAACCCATACGTTTTATATGCAGTTTTCTGATTTCATAAAATATTGGGTTAAAAACTTCATGCTGGGATCATGAGCGGATCATGATACTAGTGAATTGTGTTAAAAAAAAAGCTCCATCAGTCACATGGTATACATTACATGCGTAAGAACTGTAATCATGGCATTTTGTAATCAGTTTACAGGAACGGAAAATGTGTCCATATCATCGTCAACAGTATATCACACAAATAAATCTGCAGGTTTCCTATTAGTTTGTCAGTCAATGCTAATAGAATGTGATAAAAGGAGAGGGCTTTACAAACATAGTGCAATTTCACACCACTTGTGATTACCAGTACAGCCCCCATCAGATAAGAATGATTTAACTGCTCTACTGGTTTCAGACAAGATAAACAGATATAACCTTCAGCTTGTTCTGTGGATTGTACAGAGCATTTGGTTAATGGTCATAAAGGCAGAACAACCTCCATAGTGGTGTCCAGCATTAATGGGGCCTGGTTGGACTATTCCCAACAGAAGTCCTCTACATCTAAAGCCAAGCATCTCCCACATTATAGTGTTTGCAGATTGAAGTGATACCTATTAGTCACTAAATGGATTAGCATCAGGCAGTTTGTACAGTGTGCACAGTTCTGTTTAAAGCTGCTTGTCTCACATGATTGTGACATTTCCTAAGTCATTAGGTTCTCCTCATCATCTTCTTCACCTTCCATTGGTTTTGTTCTTCTTATACGCTGTTTTTCTTTTGCATTCAATGCAGTGTGGACATGAGTAGCCAAATATTAAAATGTCAACTATTATAAGGGATTGCTATTACAAGTTCTAATGATGCTGAGTTCTTCCACTTTGACCAACTCAAATTGTCTTCCTTAAAAACTGAAAAAAGGCATTTTTTTTAGAAGGTTGATCTACCGTCTACTGGAGTAGCTGGAAACAAAAGCACTGCAGAGTTGTAAACAAATTCTTAAAGGGACATTATAATGGTTTATGGGGTAAATTGTTTTTTATTTTTTTCTCTTAAGCTGTAAAGATTGCAAATTCAATCTTTTTTTTAAATTATTTTTATTCTTGGCTGTTCTATAGTCTTGACTATAATTATTACAGAAAGGAAGAATATTCAATCCAATTCGGATTCATATACAATCCATTTAAAACCAGATAAAGGTGTGATTATCTAAAAGCTCTCTGTTAAAATACTGTAAGGGCTACTTTATATCTTTGCAGTGCATAACATTGGGTTAAGGCATCTCATTCATTTGAATGGGCTTTCTAATGCACCTTTAATTTAAGGCAATACAGTAAGCCACAACATATGGTAGTGCATTACTATGCATTGGGAAAGGTATGTTGATGTGCCATTTAGAATGAATAGCACCACAATGCACCAACACGATAACATTCAATGCTATGCTTTAACACAACACCATGGGTGAGATTTACTAAAACTACTACACATTAATCTGGTGCAGCTTTGCATAGTAACCAATCAACTTCTAACTTCAGCTTGTTCATTTAAAGTAGAACTATGAGCAAAACTTTTTTTTTCATTTTGGATAGAGTAAGGGAGGGTTATAACCCCTGTCAGATTTTTTTCATCATCTATGTCCCATTGCAGAGATTTTCCTTCTCTTCCTGTCCCATAGCCAAACAGGAAGTTAAAGGAAATCTCTGAAAATTAAAGGAATTTCTTGGGGACCCCCAGCTCACCAGAACTAGTGTCCCCAATGGAAGATTTCCCATCTATTACTTTTCTGGGGACAACCCAAAATTTGGGGCTTTCTTTTTACTTTCACTTTCAATGATAATGGTAAACAGGACAAATTGAGAGGGTGAACGGGGGCACAGAAAGCAATAAAAATTGACAGGTGCTCTAATCCCTCTCCACTCTATCCAAAACTAAAGAAAAAAACTTTTGCCTTTAGTTATAATTTAAGCTGTGAATATAAAACCTAGAAGCTGATTGGTTACTATGCACCAGTTTTAGTAAGTAATCCCTAATGCATAAATCCGGAATAGGGCACAGCATTGCTCATTTAAGGCAGATGCCATTACTTTAATCATAAATGTAAAATTATTTGGTTTTATCATTTTGGCTATATCTAGTATATCCACCAAAGGTGCTGTATGAACAGTTGGCTGTTAGGATTTAAAGACGGAATATACACTGTCTTTAGATTAGGAAGAACCCCTTTTTTTACACTCATGATGCAAGCGATGGCCTCTACATATCTTCTATTTCAAGCAGGCAGTTTACATTTCACAGTATTCCCGAAAACAAAACATTTTTGTATTTAGGTTTGATGGACCATATCTTCTACCAATGAAAGCTAAAAAAACAAACACCCTCAAAATAGTTATATAACTCTAAGAAAAGTGATTATACTGTCTTTCATGTGCACTTATGATGATTTAGATGTCCCTGACCATATTTCTATTTTTGGAATAAGTGGGGTGGTAATTTGTATGTTGATTTGCATATACCCTCTGCTTTCAAAGTAAATTATAGTATATTCAAGTTCAACATGTTTACAGTTACCTGAAAGTATTTTTTTATGTATTTCACATTCTTGTATTTGTTTGATGTTCCATATTTTCATGTTTTTATTTGAAGCAGAGATTTTGTCAAACCTTTCTATTATAGATGTAGATTTAAAGGACAGCTGCTGAGATGATCGATTAAACCACATCAAGTATCTATGGTATGCGTGATCTGGCCATTTACTTTGGGAAATGTTTGTGTTTTGTAGGACGCTCCACTACCCTAGCTGACTTTTTGGCCAAGCCTCGTTGGGGGAAATTTGATAGAACTTTTTCCCTAAAAATATCTGCGGCTGCCCGCAAAGGTGCTGTTAAATGCAAGGCAGTAGTTGTAGTGTTGTCAGCAATAGTGCAGTTATGTTGCCACCCCGCAACAGAAGTGTTATTATTGTCAGGCACTGCAAGTATAAAACTTTAGAACAGATTCTGAAAAAAATATTTGCTTAAGTAAACTGTGTGCATTGAGATATGATGTTAAACATACTGAAAAATACATTTGGTATTTACATATACTTTACGCAGAGTCCAGTTACACACACATATAAATTTATCTAACACATATATCAAAAATATGATATATATCCCTTTAAAAGAGCATGGCTTTATATATCTTTGGTGGTATCATTTGTTTTGGCTCACTTAGTTATAACTTTCAGGTTTCTTTCATGTATTAAAAACTGTAATATAAACAGCTTGAACATCAAAGTAAGAACGCGTGTGCTGTGTGGGCATAGACTGCAATAGCTGTACAATGTAGCTGCTACAACCCTTTCAGAACAATGTGTGACTTTTAGAGTACAGTGCATTTTCAATGCAAATAAATAGTAATAATAATCATTTTTCATACCTTTATCTGGATGTGTCATCAAACACAGCATATTCCTTAGAGGTACACATCTAGAAATACAGAATAAAGCTGATTTTCCTTTTCAAAAGCACTGTGATTAGACAAGAAAACAATATATTTACATAGTTGCCAACATTTCAAAACATTTCCAGAATCACCCTTTTTGTTGTGCCTCCGGCAAGCCATTGTAGGCGGAGATTGTACCTTAAGTAGGGGCTGGGCATCCATTTAAAATGCGTGTGGCTCTACAAGAGGCATATTGTTAAAGTGGAGCTATATTCAGCTTTAATTCCATTCCGGAACTCTCCACCGGCCGCTGACATCTTGGGGCGGCCAGCTTCCGGTTCTCAATCTCTGGCTGTTGTTGGCTGGATCAAGATAACATCACTCCCGCCAATACACTGGAGTCCCGTGAGATTCGGTAATCAGGTAAGTAGCTTTAATGCAGAAGAGACCAAGCATGTCTCTTCTGCATTAAAAATCCCGCCTGTCCACCTTTTTTCATTCCTAGCATAAAGTTCCACTTTAAGTGAATTCTATATTTTAATTGAACATAACAACAAAAACAACAACAAAACAAAACACTAGTTATAACAGTCAACCTGTAAACACCAATCCCAAGGTTGGAAAGGAGGTCTGCAGACATAAGGCAATTACTGATAGCAACCAAGCTTCCCTCTTCCCCAGAACAAGTAAAAAAAATTAGTGGCATCAAGAATATTCAAATTCTGTTCTAGAGAAAGGATAAAATTCCAACTTAAAATGAAAAAGTTGTGTTAAAGAGGACCTGCCATTTCTGTACAGACGAATTGACCATTTTGTGCTTTCCAAACAGAAATAATCCTTTAGATTTACAAGGTAATCCTTGTCGGAGAAATCATTCTTACATTATTACAGATGCATAGCATGTCCAGGTGTCTGTATTACCCCATTGCTGCAGGAAGAGGCCTCATTCACCCGAGCACTTACGCTCGTAGTCCGTGAATGGGCCATGCCTCTAAGCAGCTAGAGCCGCCAGGTGCTGCATGCAGGTTGCAATTCCTATCTGTGGGAACACAGCGGCTGCATGGACACAGCTGCAGAAGTGAGCAGAAGGAGCAGAGCTTCTTCTCAGACCCTCATCCAGGGGCACCCTGAGTCCAGTGGGGACCCTAGCCTAGACATGCTGGACAAGGGTGCAGTCTTTGCTGGCCAGTGTGCTGAGACAATGTAAGTGGAGTGCGGCAGAGAGTTGTCTGGACTCAGCAGCATGCAGGGACAATGTGCATGGGGCAGGGCCATGGGAGGAGGTTTTGCAGGAAGAGAGTAGTCTGGGCAAAGAGTGCACACCCTCTTTACCCAGTCCATGTGCCACTAAAATAATTGAGCACAACACCATACAATGTTGAATATAAACAACACAGCTATATACAGGGCCCAGATCCTGGTGCACAACCCAGGAAAAAGATGTCATGGGACAACTGCCTAAAAAGTGGGACTGTCTGGGCAAATTCAGCACAAATGAGAAGTTTACATTTGTGGGTTACTGTTAAAGTGGTATTAAAGGCTGGTCTCTTTATGTAAAAGGATATTAAACAGAGTGGCCCCTTACCTCCTCTTCTGGGGTCCCCCACTGGTGCTGTCCGCCCCTCCTTTCCTGTGTGTGCTCTCATAGCAAGCTGCTATGGGGGCACATGTGTGGGTGAACTCTCGAGCCGGGCTGTGTGCATCCATAGACACATACAAGGTGACTCAGCCTCACCCCAGCTCCCTCCTCACTGGATTTGATTGACAGCAGCAGGAACCATTGGCTGTTAGTTTGTCTTCCAAGAGCAGGGAGAAAGACCAGGGTTACTTCAGACGGGCACAGCTCTGGATCAAGAAAGGGCTCTGGTAAGTATTTAGGGAGGAGGGGAGGAAGGTTTTTTACCTTAATGTGTTAAGGTAAAAAAAACTTTTGACTTCAGAACTATTTTAATATTTTTGCTTCCTAACCTATAGTCACCGGAAAATGAAAACAGAATTGTTAAACTAGGCATATCCCTGCATGCCTAGAGAGCCGTGACATGCAAATGGGTGCTATAATGTCTTCTATGTTCACCATTTAACATGACTACAGCAAGCTGATAGGCATATATGAATGTACATACCTGATGTTTTTCAATGGTCATACAAAGCTCTTATTTCAACCCAAACCAGCTATTTTGAGTTTTGGATACGGGGTAAGGGTTTTATTTTCTGTTTGGCTGTCTGTTGCCGTATTGGGCCACTTTCTGTCTCTGTGACACCAGTGTTTGTCAATGGGCCGGGAAGACACAGATATGAACAAAACCCTGTCCCAAGTTCTAACTCTTTTGTTTGTGTTCTCATTGAAGAGATTTCCCCTCACTTCCTGTCCAGACAGGAAACGAGGGGAAATCTCCAAGTAGGGAAACAGATGGCTAAAAGAACATGACCTAGGCTATAGCCCTTCCCTGCTTTATCCAAAACATAATAAAAGGTTTTGGCTGAAGCTGGGCTTTTAGTAATAGGTTACCTCCAGTAGGATGAAATGCCAACTGACATACTATACTGTATTTCTTAGGGACTCTGGTAGCAAATCTCTTCCTGCTGTATTGTTTTCAGTTCAAAATAAATAAAAAAGTAGGAAGAATGGTATCAAATGAAAACCAGGCACTAAAGGGATATAAGAGGCTAGTGACTGATTCTACCTGCCAGCATTTACTTAGAGATGGACTTATCATTTGGCATATTTTCAATTTGCATGAAAACCCTTAAGAAAATATAAGAAAATGACAAAGTACAACTAATAAAATAGGGACTGCTTCTATTTATGTTACAGTGCTATAAAAGTAGTGCAGTGTAGTATCTATAAAGTCATGTAGATTTTTCTATAATTATGAACAATAGCCTCAAATGTCTCTTGAAAGTCTTACAATAGAGAGGTAATGTGCATGAGCCCTAAGATCAAGAGTCATCAGATGACTAAACATGTACGGACGCATTGACTATTATAGCACAGAACATTTTCTTAATAGAAGTGATAAATGGGAGTAAACAGATATTACAGTTATAATCTTCAGAGAATGAACAGACTGGAGATGTGATGGTGTGTGGAGGAGGGGCACCCAGGGAGAAAGTGCTTTGGAGTTAGGACATAGAGAGGAAGATAAGAGATAAGAAAAGACAAAGAGGAGACAGAGAGACTAGTGAGTGAGCACCAAAGAGAAACATCATACAAGAAACAGAATGACAGAATTTACCAAATACGAGAGTGGATTCATTTAACAGCCAACCCATCTGACACATGTAAAAAAGTACAGACTAAAAAAAAAATTTAAAAAGTTAAACTTCTTTAGGAAAATCATGCTGCTTTTGCCTACTTATCAGTGTTAATTGTTTCATTTAAATCTCCAATTCTGTAGCAGAAAGCTATAGGAAGTTGGGGGTTCTTTTCACTCTCTGCCTAAATACTGTAAACATTTATTCAAAATGGCCTCAAATAAAGCAATCTTTAAATCTGGCCATACATACAATTTTCTTGTTCAATTTCCTTTAGATTTACCTTTAATTATGTAGTGCAAGAGCCTGCCTGGCTGCTTACAAATTGAAAGTGTTTAGGTTTGACCTTATATTATATGGATTTGGTAAATCCGAAAGAAAATTGTATAAGAAAATTGTATAATGTATGGCCAGGCTAAGCCCAAAGCTGGCCATACATAGAGCCAATTTCAGCTGGTTCATCAGGAACTAAAATTTGCAACCTGGGTGGTCTTGTTGGCAGCATCCCGCCCAATATCCTTCAATGAAAAATTGAAGAAGCTGGTGGAAAATCGTGGGCCAGACAACACATTCATCCAATCAAATGCAGTCACTTTTCGGGCATTTCGCCATCTTGTGCCAACTGTCAACATACAATAGCGATAGGGGGAGATTCATCCATCCAGGTTTCTGAAAAATGTATGTGTGTATGGCCAACTTAATGCCAGACAGTTAAAAAAATGCCCCACCTCAGCCAGTAGATGAATAATATACTATTCATCTTTCTAGAAAATGATTCTACAGACAAAATGACTTACCTTACTCCACATTCTTGCTCTCCCCTTCCCTGATGGATCTAGTCCTGACAATTGGTCCCCAAAAGCTGCCAATGCAATTTTTTTTTTAACTCCAAGGAGTTTTGCTTTAATATTATAGATCAAGGTAACATTTAGTAGGCCTGATTTATTGAAGAGCAAAGTGAAGTAGCTGAGATGTGTGCAGTGCCAAGAAGCACATAGAAGTGAACAACCATTCAGTTTTTGTTTGTTCACTTCTTTACACTTCCCATCACTTCACACTTTAGTAAATCAGAGACAATGGGGTTGCATCACTAAAGGCATAAAGCCACCCATAGGTGTGTGCAGGGTGTGTGCCAGGTGTGCCTGGGCACACCCTAATTAACCCAATACATTAGCATTATCACTCTGGGTGCCTGAAGGGAGATGGGAAATATCTTCCTCTGACCAGTTCTGCCATTAATGAAGCGCTACCGTACTTATCTTTCACTGTACCAGCTCTGCCATAAGAGTATGTGTGCATGTATGCATATAAATAAATATATATATATATATATATATATATATATAGAGAGAGAGCTTTGGACACCAATGCTGTTTACCAAAAACGTTGGAAAGTGAATGATAGTAAAAAAAGTAAAGTAAATGTAATGTTTACTTTAAACACCCATTCACCCGCTAGCACAAATTCCATTTTTTGTTTAACCTTCTTCATACATGATTGGGTAAGCAAAGATTTACCTTATTCACTTTACAAAAATGGTGAACAGCCCATATATTTTTAGTAAACAGACCACACCCTGTTAAATTGGCTAAACACCACTACCTATCCAAGCACTTTTTGCTTAGGGTTAGCTTCCATTTAAGGAGCACTGTAAAGTTATATCGATTTTATGTAAAATTGTAATTTTTTGTAATATTGTCCACAAGTTACACATTTTAGTTCTAAAAGAGAATTCAAATGTCAACATAAAGCCATGATATCAGTCTTGCTAAAATGCAAAAAGAGTAAGAGAAGGACTGAACTGCTGTTTCAGGCTTATAGCTAAGGGATGTCCCATGGAGGGAGTAGTCTGAGCCTGACATTCAGCAAAGGTCCTATGGTCAAGTAATTAGGCCTTCACATATGTGATAAGGACTGAATTTGATTGTAAACTCTAATGAGCAGGGCCCTCCTAGCCTTCTTGTATTTAATTGTTTTGTAACTGTATTGCCTACAGTCATATTGTAAAACACTGCACAAACTGATGGAACCATATAAATCCAATATAATAATCATAATGGGGCATAGAGCAGTTTTTTCTCGAGTAGGGTTGTCAGAAACATGCAACACTCCTGTTCCATGGCAGCTGCTGGTCTCATTTCAGCATCCTGGTTTTGACTGAGCTGCACTCTCCCTGTCTGACTGTCCACCTGCAGGGTGATTGGTGTAGACACAGCCTCTGGGTGGAGACCAAACCTGTTTTAAGCCTGCCAAGCCCTTAGTGTCATGCTTGTGATAGTGTTGGCAACACATGCTTCAAGCTCCCTGTTTGTTCAAGGGGGTTCAATCCTGCCTTGTTCCCATGCCTTGACCTTTGCTTTTGTTTGATCTCCGCCCTGCCTGCTAGTTTGTATATCCTTGTATCGATCTCGGATTGGACTTTGGACTGCTCTCTGAACTCTGCCTGCCTTTTAACCACAGATTTAACCCTGACTACTCTCTGAACGTTGCCTGCCTGTTTGCCAATCATAAGTACTTATCTGCTGCACTTAGCTTGCACACACCCTGGTGTGGTAGCCAGGCACTATAGCAATGTGTTAATCATGTGCAATTTGTTTCGTTCCGAATAGAAATTCAGACAAATTTTTCGTTATTCAAAAATTCAGATATATCCTAATTTCCGAATTACAATAGTAATGAATTTAAACAAATCCAAAATAACGAGCCTAAATTCGGACAAAATTCTATTCAAATTTGAATTTGAAATTGAATTTGAAAACAAATTTGAATTGAGTTTGAAAACAAATTTGAATGAAAATCAAATTTAACAAAATTAGAAATCAATTTTTGAAAAAAGAATAGAATAAAATAGAATATGGAATAATAAAGCAATAGGATAAAAATAAAAGAATAGTAAAGAATATAACAGAATTTAATAGAATAGAATAGAATAAAATAAAATAAAATAAAATAGAATATGACTGTGTTCCGAAAATAAAATTTTGAATAGAATAGATTAGGATGGAATCCAAAACAATGGAATCCAAAATAAAAGAAGACAATAGAATAGAAAATAAAAGAATAGAATAGAAAAAAAATAGAATGGAATACAGTAGAATAAAATATAAAGAATATAACCATCTTTAGAAATTCGAATTTGGAATAGAATGCATTTGAATAGAAAAGATTAGAATAGAAAAGAATAGAAAAACAATGAATATAGAAGGGAATAAAATAGAAAGAATATTACCATTTTATTCTTTCTATTGTATTCTATTCTATTGATTTTCTATTCTATTCTTTTCTCTTCTATTCTCTTATTTTCTATTCTGTTTTTTTCTATTCTATTTTAATCTTTTTTATTCAAATTCTAATTCATTCTATTCGAAATTCAAAATTTTCAGAAGATGGTTAGATATTATTTTCTTTCTATTTTATTCTATTATATTGTTTTTTATTATATTCTTTTCTATTATATTCTGTTTGATTATATTCTGTTTTTCTTCTATTTTGTTCTATTGTTTTTCTATTCTAGTCTCTTTTTTTCTATTCTATTATTTTCTATTCTATTCTAATCTTTTCTATTAGAGTACAAATTAATTCTACTTTCGGAAGATGTTTATTTAGTATATTCTTTCTATTTTATTCTGTTCTTTTGTTTTACTATTCTATTCTATCTTATTTTATTCTTTTATTTTATATTATCTTTGTTTCTATTCTATTCTAATTTTTTTCTATTTGAATTTGAATTTGAATTGATTCTATTCAAAGCTTGAATTTCCAATTCAAAATTTTCTTTGAATGCAGTCAATTTTTTTAAATTTGAATACGTAACGAAAGGAAAGGAATTCTGAAAATGAATTAAATTAATGTAACAAATTTAACCACTTCACCCCCCGGAAGGATTTCCCATGTTAGGACCAGAGCACTTTTTGAGATTCGGCACTGCGTCGCTTTAACCGACAACTGCGCGGTCGTGCAACGTTGTACCCAAACAAAATTTGCGTCCTTTTTTTCCCACAAATAGAGCTTTCTTTTGGTGGTATTTGATCCCCTCTGCATCATTTCTGGTCACCGCTATAAACAAAAAAAGAGCGACAATTTTGCAAAAAAAATTATTTCTTACTTTTTGCTAAAATACAAATCCAAAAAACAAAAAAATAAAAAAACAAATGTATTCATCGGTTTTGGCCAATTTATATTCTTCATCATATTTTTGGTAAAAAAAATTGCAATCGGCATTGATTGGTTTGCGCAAAAGTTGCTGCGCTTATAAACCATGAAAATTAATTTCTGGCGTTTTTTTTTTACTAGTAATGGCGGTGATCTGCGATTTTTATCAGGATTGCGATATTGGGGTCAACATGTCGGACATTTTTTACACTTTTTTGGGACCAATGACATTTATAGAGCGATCAGAAATGTAAATATCCACTGATTACTGTATAAATGTCATTGGCAGCGAAGGGGTTAACCTGGGAAGGGCGCTCTAGGGGTTAACTGTGTTCCTTGGGCATGTTCTAACTGTGAGGGGGCTGGGCTGTCAGGAGCATGAGAGATCTAACTGATCACAGTGACAGGGATCAGTAGATCTGTGTCATGCTGCCTGACAGCGTGGTGAACCATCGCGTTTACATCGGCGGTTCCCCGTTTTTCAGCTGTGGCCAGCAATCACGGCCCACTGGCAGAGATCGGGTCCGCCCGAGCCACGGGCACACTCCTGCAGAGTGCAACGGGCACGCCATGTGCGAGCCGCCGTTTATAGACGGCGATTTGTGAAACAGCGCCACTCTGCAACAGTAAATGTATGCAAGCCGGTCAGGAACCAGTTAAAGAAATGAATTTATTTAAATAGAGAATCAAAACAAAAGGAAACAAAACTAATTTTTTCATCCTGCTCGTTTACAATGTGTATAAGACCTGGGGGCAACCGAGTACCAGTAGGCCTGCTTGCCTTATAAGAAAGGGGACTGCTATAGGTGAAGAACACAGAGCCAGCTATAGAGCCTGACCACCAACTCTAGGGGTAGTTTTGCATCAGTGACCCTTCACCCACAATCCAGCCAGAGCTGATTGTGCTTTGCCAAATACATGCTCAGTTCATAAATAAACAATCACTGCCTCTAGAAATGCACTGCAGTCTGTGTCCATGGGAAACAGGAAGATCGAACAGAGCATGTGCAACCTTTCCACCCTGCCTGCATGTAGTATAGTATAGTATAGTATAGTATAGTATAGTCTAATGTAGTAAACAGGGCAAGAAGGAAGTATCTGACCATACAAGATCAAACAGCCTTTTCACGTAATACAGAGGAATAACCTTTTAAGTTACACAGTGACAAGCATGCTATTCTGCATAAACAGACAGATTTTACTGTTGTGGGTTTAGTAACACTTTAATTTTAAATCATCTACACACAGTGAGAAAATCTGCTTCAACTATAAGGTGGATAGTTTACATTAATCTGTCTAAAAACATACTTTTTTTTTGCCTTACATAAAAAATACTGCTGCTCCTGAATTCTCGACCTAGGCAGCCTAGATCACATGATTTGTGCCTCCCATTGACTACTGTAGATAATCTATTGTAGTTTATCAGTATTGAGAGAAGAGTGTGAAAACTGCTGCCCCTTTTGACACAGATAATTAGAAAATATACATACTGTAAAAAGAAGGTTTTTAATATTTTAACACACAATAATGAGATTGTTTATGCTGAGCTTATCACTATCAAATATATATCGTTCTCACCAGCAATATTGGTATTGGGCAGTGTTGCCCTATGCAGTCCCAATGCAAGAATAAAGTAATCTGCATGCCCTTTGACTTCAGCTCTCACCAATTTTTTTTTTTTAATTAATGTTTACAATTTTTAAAAAATTATTTTTTACAATTATTTTTTACATTTTTTTTATTATTTTTCAATTATTTCTTACTTTTCTTTTTTTTATACAACGCTATTGGGGTGGGGTTTGGGTGAAATATCTAAGACCCCTCACATCTCACCTTTGAGAAAGGTATTGTTGACACATATTCTTCAATTTGTTTCTCTGTTGCCTCAGTTGCACTGAAGATGAACGAACAAGAGACAGAGGCTCCTATTCATTCATAAACTGAAGGATAGTAAACATAGTTTACTATCCTTCAGTTATCTATGGACACAGGGGTGATTGATACCAACAAGGTGGATTTGGGGATTCAGAAGTGGACAGAACAGGGAGGGGGATCAGTACAGGGGGCGGGAGGGAAGCAATTACAGAACAATGCCCTGTGTCTGTGTCTCTTCCTGCAGCAGCTCAAAGCTGATGACAGGGAGAGAAACTGTCTTTCAGCTGCTGCACAGAGCCACACAGGGCATCCTTCTGTAATTGCCCTGCCACACCGATTTCCCCTGCTGTCTGGACCCCCGCTGTGTGCCAGGGCCCCCTACAGGAGGACCTGTGGTCCCCCCCCCATTAGCAGGCCTGGATGGGGGTGCCTTCTTTATGTTACAAGGCTGACAGGAGTAGTGACAGTGGCAGTGATTTTGACAAGCGAGAGACTACTGGCCATAGGATCCCCTAAGCCTGCACATCTTGAACGGGCACTGGATGATCTTGTCCCAGCACTGGATATGTGGCCCAAATGATAAATGACTTGACACAGTGATCAGTATTGTTCAGAGAAAATCGGTAGGCAAAACAATATATATTAACTTTCTATTATACTTTATGCTTTGTGTGAATGAATATTGTAGCATATAATGATTTTTACAATGCTGCACATTTCAATGCATATACTTCCTTATGCCACTTCTAAGGCACGAGGGAACAGTGTGTGCAATAACGACATAAAAAATATTCTGTACGTTGATATTCTGGTGGCATGACAAGCCAACCCGTGTCACTTTATCAGACTGGTTTAAAGCGGTAGTAAACCCGCTGACAGAATTAAAAATAAAAAAAAATCCTGCAAGAAAATCGCATAATATGTTAGTGTGCATCGCATACTAACATATTATGAAATACTTACCTTAGAACGAGGCCCCCGATGCCCGAGTCGGTCAGCGCTAAGGACGCTGACATCTTCGTCCTCTTCTGTCTTCCGGGTACGCGGCTCCGGCGCTGTGAGTGGCCGGAGCCGCGTGACGTCACTCCCGCGCATGCGCGCGGGAGCTCTTCGCACCGGCAGCCAGCTCTGAGATGCCGGCCGTCTCGGCCGGATCGTCAGAGCGCATGCGCCGCTAATGTCAGCGGCTGCATGCAGGGCGAATATCTCCTGAACCATGCAGGTTTAGGAGATATTCTTTTTACCTACAGGTAAGCCTTATTATAGGCTTACCTGTATGTAAAAATTGATTTTAGGGTTTACTACCGCTTTAAGGAAGCCAGATCTGGCAGCTCACATGAACAGAAGTGCACTGCATGCAGTTGTTATAGGAGAAGCGTGCACACAAACACAGCTCATTGACTGTCTATGTGGGAGTCAAAGCCTAATGAGTGAAATGCCTCCAGTTCTGAAATCTGCAGTTTGTCAACTGGTGAATTAAACCAGTCTCCCATCTGTTTAGAAGCTTCAGCTTTAATAAACCTATAACTGACACATTGTCATTCCATCATGTTTCTTTTCACCGCAGGAAGCCACAAGAAACCGTATCACAGCATATGTAACACATACTGCTAACACACATTTACTGGCAAATTAATGACATTTATATGCAGCAAGGATTCATTCAAAGAAATCATTTCCCCACACATTGTAATACACAGCAACATCAAGGACATATGACATGCTAGTGCAGATGTTCACATCTCTATAATGAGTCGTGGGAAAATGAAGGGCCCAGGGGGTAAAATAAGCTATAGTCCCTAGGTATTAAAAATGCTAAATATAATTATGTTAATAAATTATTTATTTTATGTACTTATATAGCGCTGTCAATTTACACAGCGCTTTACATATATATATTGTACATTCACATCAGTTCCTACCCTCAAGGAGCTTACAATCTAAGGTTCCTAACTCACATTCATACATACACATACTAGAGCCAATTTAGACAGGAGCCAATGAACCTACCAGCATGTCTTTTTAGTGTAGAGGAAACCAGAGTATCTGGAGGAAACCCACGCAGGCACAGGGAGAACATGCAAACTCCAGGCAGGTAGTGCCGTGGTTGGGATTCAAACCAGCGAACCTGTTGCTGCCAGGCAAAAGTACTAACCACTACACCACTGTGCCGCCTTAACTGCACAATATGCCTTGAAACTTTCACAGCCATCATACTTGCGCAATAGAAAAGGGAGCTTGCCACATATCAATGATGAATGTCAAATGTCCAGCACCCATTGTAAATGTTTTGTATTTAGCTGCTCAGTATAGAAAAGTGCCCAGCAAAGCACTGGTGTTGTGCTGCAGTGCACTATATCAAAATTAATCCAGATTTCAGAATACATTTTATAAAGCAGACTGGTTCATTCTGATTACTTTCCTGAGTAGTGCCGCCAGCCTTGGAAAGCATTAGACCTAGGCCCAATGAGGACATTTTATATGGGTTGTATTCAGTGTCCATGTCCATATAACCTTAAAGCAACAGGTCCACTTTATTGCCACCACCTGCAGCTGCTCATACCAATCTTTGCTCTCATGCTGCTTCTTTTACCCATAGCTGTGAAGAAAAATCAAGGAATCTCTCTAGGCCTCCCTGAGACAGCATTGGATGCCTAAATAGTCCAATGCCAAGTACCAGTGTTGGCACATGGGATCAGAGAGAGTGAGTCACATGATCCCCATACCTGAATGTACTGGCTTATTCTGCAGGTCAGCCTTTCTTAACCTTTTTATTCTAGAGGAACCCCTAAAATAAATTCCAGGTCTCAGGGAACCCTTGACAAAACTAATTTATCAGGGGTCAATGAGAAAATGCCCCAAACATTGGTGGTCAGTAAGAAGAATCAGTCAACTTTAAAGTTGTAATGAGTGCAGCTCTTACAGTGGTGGTCACAATGCCACCATTACAAAGAGCTAAAGATAATTGGTGTTATGTTGTTGGCTCTGTCAAATGGCAATGGCCCCAGAAGTATGTGGGCGGTGGCACCAAATGGGAGGTCAATCAGCCACAGCTCAAGGGACCTCTAGCAAACTCTGGAGAAACAGTACAGTTCCATTGAAGAAAAGAAAGAAAAGTGTAAGCAGTAGTGGGGGCTGACATTAAAGTGAACCATTGTTTAGCTCTGTATGGACAAAGCAAAACAATACTGTCCAAGTTGTTTGGTAATTTAGAAAGCAGTGAAAAAATATCTCTCAAAACTGAGCTGTATAAAGCAATTTACCTTTCAACCAGGGGCGTAACTACAGGGGTTGCAATTTCAGCTGGGCCCCGTGCTCCAGGGGGCCCATGTGCCTCCCTTGTACACCTGGATAGAATGGATGGCGGGGGCGGCATTTAGAGGAACCAATCTCCTCCATTTTCCTCCTAATGGAAGAGACTGGTTTCTCTATATGCTGCCCCCGCCGCCCCTCCTATACAGTTTACTTGTCTTCTGCTGTTCCCAGGGTCCCTGTGTGCTTCCCTGGTCCCCCCACAGAGCTGCTGTCTTCCCTCCTGCTGTCATTTACCAGCTCCTTCCTTTTCTGAATGGGCAGTGATTGGTACCAATTGGTTCACTCATAACTGAAGCATAGTAAACTGTTTTTAATTTACTTCCATTTCTGAATGAATGGGAATGAATAGGAGGCTTGGTACACAACTATTCGTTTATTCTGTGAGACCGTAATAAAAGGAAGAGGGAAGGGCCCTACATAATTTCTTTACCTTCACCGGGGCCCTGAAGGTTTTAGTTATGCCTCTGTTCTCAACCTACAATGGCTGGCTGAATACACAGAAAAAAGGGTATCCCTGAAATTTTTGGGGAAAAGTTAGCAACTTTGCAGGAAGAGGTCCTGCTGCAGAACATGTGAAAGGGTTCTGCTGTGGGACCACAATAAAGGGCCTCGCAATTTGAATAAAGGGCCCTGGATCAGTATCAAGGGATGGGTCAGGGGGGCCCTTCATGGTTTCTTGCACCGCGGCCCTGAAGGTTCTAGTAACACCTCTGCTTTCAATGATTTTACTTGTTTCCCAGTTTTGATAAACTGGCCAATTAATGTTATTTTAGAAATGAATCAAAACTATTACAATGCCATTCTACCATTTGGAGAGTCAAATGGTGAGGAAGATTTCTGCTAAACAAGGAACGAACAGCAGAAATGACACATCCCACTGAAGGTAAGTAATGCTCCTAGTGTTTTTTTTTTTTTAGTTAAGTAAACTTAGGTTTTAACATATTTTAGGCATATAAAGCCTACCTTGTGCAGATATCTAAGAACTTTGAGATGTGATTGAGTGCCGCTATCTTGGATGTGATATCAGCAGCCTTGGCAGACTCAGACCTGTCACTCAAATGACACTCTATAATATTCCTAATTGCCTCTTCCTGTGCAGGTACATAAAAGATTATGTAAGAAAGGGAAGGAAGGGGGGGCAGAGGGGCCTGAAAATCCTAGTACCTAGACACAGCGGGGTTGATTTACTAAAACTAGAGAGTGCAAAATCTGGTGCAGCTCTGCATCGAAACCAGCTTCCTGGCCAATCAGCTTCTAACCAAGCTGAAGTTACCATGCACAGCTGCACCAGATTTTGCACCCTCCAGTTTTTAGTGACTCAACCCCACTAGTCTTTATGTTGTTCCCTGCACGTATCTCAGCTGTTTTACATACATTAAACCCCATCTGCCCCAGCTCACCTGAGCTGTTTGAATGTTGTAAGCTGTGTTAGAACAGTCTCCTTAAAGAAATTTACTACAGGTAAATAGGCTGCACCCTTTAGTAAATCAACCCAATGTGAACTGATAGCTCACCCCTTCCCCCATCATGACATACTCATCAACCCAAGCACCTTTGAAGACTTCAAGCAGAGTCTAGCCTAGGTTAGTTCTTGTATCAGATGGTGCCAGTGTTTACCAAAGTCTATGACATCATTGCCCACTTCATACAACAGTGTTTGGGCAATTTGCTGCTCAGGCCTATGCACATCATATGGGTGAGATCACATGCTCCCCCTCAGAGGAAAGCCCCGTTAGATCAAGAGAATGAGGGTTCCAATGAGATAGGGTGGCAAAGAAGTATGAATTGGTAAATATATCTTGTTGGCAGCATGGGCTATCAAGAGACACTGTAACCTTGCTCTGAATAGGCAAAGTGACAGTGTCTGTTGTGATCAATGGAGGAGAGGAAACTGAGGAAATGCTTTTCCTGTCTGCAGCAGACTGATGGCATCATTCTTTTATGATACTTCTTTCAAGTCTAGACACGGGCATTTGTTTAGTGCTCAAGGTGCAGGTTTTTTTCGAAATATGCTATTTTAAAAATATCACAATATACATAAACATTAATATAATGGGAGAGTTCCCTTCCATTCCTTTACTTTCCACCATTGCAAAGCCTATGCCATCCTCCAGGCCCCTCTCTCTGTGATAAGTGCAAGAACCTTAGAAGTCTGTGAAAAATGTACAGCCTCCAGGTGTAAGAGCTGGAGAAAATGGGGACATTGAAGAAAAACCTTGACTTTGTCTTTGATGAAATGAGGAAGAAGAGCAAATTTTACACACCAGATTCAATACACCCCCCAAGGGAGAAGAACAATAGTAATCACAACAGGTTTACGTGCTCAGTTGATGTTCCACTCCAAAGCTGTAAGCTAGTTGGTATCACCACAGACGAGAGGTCATTGTTGATATGGCCAGCCTGGTCAACTGCCATGTCATGTCTATGGACTACTTCAAGGCTAGCCATTTATGGGCAGATTTTTTTTTTGTCAGGTGTATGAAAAACAAATTACTGGCTCTATATACAATCACTGGGCTACAAGTTCTAACCCTGAAATTTTCAAGCAAGCATTCAAAATATTTGCAAATTATGTTGAGTAATTCTGTTACACCCAAACCTTAATTTTAACCCTTACAATGCTCAATCTCTATCTACGCAGGAATCAGTAAATGCATAAGGTTTATTAGTAAATGGCCAGCCTGTACTCATCAAGGGGCATAATGTGACAGTGATTTTAGTTTAGATTGATATCAGATTATACAGGGTTAAGTTGCTTTCCTTTACCATGGCAGTTCTAGATTGATAAATAGGCCTCGGCTGGGATGGGAATGAAGACCAGAGAAATAGGATGGGAGGGGAAAAGTTGCCACGATTTACAAAAATAAACACATCTACTTGAGTCGTTTGATAGCAAGCTTTCTGTCTCTTAAGGAAGAAAAAGCTAGCTGAGTGATTCATGTATTTACAGATTAGACAGCATTGTGTAACCCATTGCTTCCAAGCATGATCTTTCACATATGGCTTCACAAATGTACCAGTAAATGTATGTAAGGTTATTAGTTGAGGTCAGATTATGGTGGTCCTGCTGGTACAAGGTACAACAGACGAAAATATATACCTTTGCTTTTTCGATTCATACCTGTTTTCTTAGTGTCTGCAAGAAGCAGTTATTATTAATATATAAGATTTATATAGTGCCAATAGTTTGCTCAGCGCTTTAAAACATGGGCATAGACAGTACAGTTACAATACAATTCAATACAGAAGGAATCAGAGTGCCCTGCTCGTTAGAGCTTACAATCTAAAAGATAAGGTCAAAAGATAAAAAAGGTAATAACTGTGGGGGATGAGTTGATGGGACAGACGCAATCATTTATTTATTACATTTTTTTATTCAGATTGTTAATTTTTCTTACACGTGAAGCTGTCATTTATCAATGTTAGCACTGTTGGCCAAAGACATAGGATGACAGAAAATCAAGTAATGATTGTATTAGGGAATCCATTCCAAATTCCATGGGTTCCCATTTGTGTTTAATATTGATCAGGGGTTGCAGTGTGTTGCCAACTAATGTGTGTCTACAAATTGCATAAACATGCATTTTCAGGTAAGATGATGAGGCCTTGATTTTTTAAAGATCTTTTGGCAATGAGATCTTAAAAAAAAAAGGATACCTATACCTACCTCATGTTTACGATTCACCTTACACTTAAATTGATTGTTATTTATGGGTGGATCAATTCATTATATAGTTGTTGGTGTTGAAATGATCTATGGATCATGTTTATTATATGTAGTGATCAATATGCTGAAGAACTGTCTGGAGGAAAGTTTCCTAGTAAGACTAGCAATGAAACTAAAACTGGCTTTACAGTCATCGAATTTTGTTAGAAAATTGTTGTTCAATTATCTAAAAGTTAAAGGGAACAATACAACAATCAGTTTTGACTAAAGTGAGCAAAAAAAAAAAGTTTGGAACATTTTTGTCGAATCAAATAAGAATGAGCAGGTTTCTTAGGCACATTGGCACAGAAGTTCATGTGTGGACACTTTGCTGTGATCAGAGGTAGCTACATGCCTCCATTAGTTGCAGCAGCAGTCTCTGCTATGGATACATACAAACTGGCCAATAAGCTGCAGACAGTTTGTGTGCGGCCCAAAAATCTGCAGAAACGCCAACCCTGGATGCACACTGGTTGCATCCAGGGTCTGTACTGTGCTTTGTATTTTGCTTTAGTTGTATACAAAAACTAGATTTTATTTTTTTTATAGGTTTATAATTTATGAGATTCAACAATCATCTTTCCATCATACACGTTCATACACAAGGCACTTGTGCCCATGGGTACCTTTAGAGGTACTGGTATGACTGGTGATCAAAAACCTTTGTAAGACTTGTCTCAAGTGTCACAGGTAAAAGCAAACCAAACATAATAACCTACGAGCCTTTACCAATAATAGCAGATGAGGCTGAAAATATGAAGCTCTGTGCAGATGGGGTGGATTTACTAAACAAGTAGAGTTGAGCGAACACCTGGAAGTTCGGGTTCTGCTGGTCCGTCCGAACTTCGGGACAAAGTCCGGGTCCGGGTCCGGACGGAACCCGAACGATCGCACGGACAACGAACCCCATTGAAATCAATGGGGACCCGAACTTTTAGGCACAAAAATGGCTGTAGGAAAGTCCTGGAAAGCCCCAGAGGGCTGCAAAAGGAAGTAAAATGGGGGTAAGGGTAGGGCAAGTGCCCTACAAAAAAATGGGGACAGGGAAATAACTGTAAATATTTTTAAAAAAATAAAAACATAAAAAAAGCAAAAATGGAGGTGAATGTGGATCATCTTCAAACTGTGTCTGAAAAGTATTAATTAACGGTAGAAGCCATATAACTGTTCTAAAATCATCTTCAAACTAGGGCAAGTGCCCTACAAATAAATGGGGATAGGGAAAATAAATTAAAATC
>BLSH010333321.1:1735267-1748217 GCA_018402905.1 Glandirana rugosa | reverse complement strand
CCTAGGGTCGTTATAACAGACTTACGAAGGACTCGTATCTCGACTTAATGAGACAGTCGACTATCACCCGTTTTCGGGCGATATTAGACTGTGACCCAGTCTCCTCTTGCATTCTTTCATATGTGCGCACTGGGTGGGTTTCGTTTTTACAAACAGGTATAAAGAGAAAATTGACTTAAAACATTTACATCCATTCGACACGAATGAAGTTGGTTTATAAAAGGTAGTTTTTATGACAAAAAGAATATAGAGAATATGAAATAACAAATAAGTTCGATTAGTGGAATATAAGATCGTAAGTGAAACAATTAACCTCGAACCCGAACGATTTTTGAAATGTCCGGGTCCGGGTCCGTGCCACGGACACCCTAAAGTTCGGTACGGACCCGAACGTTACAGTCCGGGTTCGCTCAACACTATAAACAAGTAGAGGCTGTCCAATTAACAAAGTGAATGCTAGAATATAAGGTGATTAGCTTGAATAAACAATAAAGTATAAGAGATATAAGAAAAACAGTATTTTTGATGGAAAATATTTGGTTGAAGTAAGCACAGCTTACCTACATTTACAAAATTCAGTTAAAAGAGAAATATGGACAAACATTTTTGCTTTGGGTGGGTCACGCGTGTATACTTTCTTACGTTCTCCTCTGACCCAGTGTCAGATTATAGCGGGCTTTTGCCCACTATCAGCTGACAGAGTAATTCAGCTCTATGCTCAGGAAGCATTCAGACAATATTGCTGGGATCCACCCCACTGCCTGAACGACAGCTGATTCCGAATTTCAGTGCGCAGACAAGAATCAGAGCCAGATGCTCCTGCTCTCTTCCCAGCCTGGCCCACCAGTCACTACTTTCTGCTTGGAGCAGACTGATAATTGAGTGTGCCTGCGTGGGTTTCCTCCGGGTGCTTCGGTTTCCTCCCACACTCCAAAGACATGTTGGTAGGTTAATTGGCTCCTGTCTAAATTAGCCCTAGTATATGTATGTATGAATGTGAGTTAGGAACCTTAAATTGTAAGCTCCTTGAGTTTAGTAAAGTGCTGCGTAAATTGACATGCTATATAAGTACCAAAAATAAAATAAAATAAATAAATCAGTGGTCATGTGATCCCTCTGTTCTCGGTCTTAAAGTTGACATGGGACAGCTGCAGCATCACAGAGATGCTGCAGCATGGAGGTAAGCATGCATTTTATGTTTTTCTACATCCAGTTCTTGAATATTCACTTTGCAAGTCTCTATTCCTTTAATAAATCAACTTAGGTGTTTAAACTAGTAAAAATATACTACTTTCTGTATCCTTTCAGGGTTTTTCAAAGACATCAGTGAACAATATTCCTAAGTGCTGGTATATAGTTAGTGTGGATCACCAAGCTTGAATTCCGACAGGTTTCTAAAAATTTGTTCATTGTGACTATTGAAACAGTATGTAACAAAAGTGACAGTCTGGCAACTACGGATTGAGAAATGGCAGTTGTGGCACTGTGCTCCCATTATCCAAATGTTGGAAATAAAACAATGGATGGAATGCACCTCTAATTTTAAATATGGAAAACCTACGATTGGTTTAGTGCAACAAGGAGGATCATTTTATGAAAATCAACTTGTTTATAAGTGTTACTGGTGGGGATTGGGCTTGTTTACGTGGGTCGCCAGGTTGCAGTAGAGGCAGTTGAGCTGTGGTTTTGCCATCCACTGACTGCCCACCTGAACAATGGCATGCATCCACTCAGGGCTGTAAACATTCTGGGTTAAAAAAAATGAATGGCATGCTTCTATCGGCCAGCGGTAATGCCAACGAGCACAACCCATTTAAGTAAATGTGGCCATGATACATTTAGCCTGAAACCATGCACAATGCTAGTGGTTGTGACACAATGGTGCAGCATTTTGATGGATAAAACACGGTTAAGAGGCAACATGTTGAATGCCATCTGAAAGAGTAGTCCACTGTGGATCACTTTACAGAGGAGAAGCTATGTTAGTTGAACATGAGAATGAGTCCTTAGGGGTTAGCACTCTTGCCCTGCCCAGATCCCACCATCTACAGTACTTGGGATTTTTGTAAAATTATATTTATTTAAGGCCTGAAGTTTATAGCTTATCATTATTTTTTTTTACATATAAAACGTACAAAAAAAATGTAATACCTGGTGCATCCATGGCACTGGGCTTACAGAGCATGATGAGTTTTCTAAAAAAGAGAGCACAGCAATAGCTTTTTCCTTGAGGTTTCTCTATAACTGAAACTCTATATAGATCTCTGCAGAGCAGGGAGAGTTGATGGTGACAGGGGGATGACTCACTTTAATCCATTCAGTGTATGGGTAATCTTTAATCTTTGGCTGTTCAGCTTTGTAAACAACAAACCATTTTTATGGGGCTTTGAGAAAGCATGTTTATTGCATGAAACGCATCAACCTATTTCCTCCCCTGTTTGTAAGCTCGGCGGTGATATTCTTTAATGGGTATTTTAATAAAGCTCATATGAATCTTCTGTGGGAGTGTCGCTATCCGATTCCTCATTCATCTCAACAAATCATTTTTAGCAAAGCAGTTAAGAATAGCCTAGTGCTCTACCCGCTGGTTGCAAAAAGTCAGTATGACTATTTTGTATAGTATTTTTTTTTTCAATTTTAATATATACATATATTTTTTTCCTAGGGATACATCATTAATCCATCTACAAAGGTACTATACTTTGCCTTTAAGTTTTTTCGTTCTGCATGAAGAAAGTTATTTACCTTGCTTCATGTATTTGCCAAGATTAAACATAATGCCTTACCTGTCAAATCAGATGACACGAAATGCAATGACCAACAATTTTCCAGGCGGAAAAGGTCTTAAAACACTCCCCAGATGGAAAGTCAAAAGAAGGACATCACTTGAAATATAAGGGCCTGGTTTGATTCCAGTCGTTATGTGTCACAGCCTGAAATCCAGAGCACTTGGTGGTGAGAGCCACCAATGTCAGAAACATGTATGGATCTCTTTGAAGTGAGACAGCAGGCAGCATTTTGCTTGAATTAGAGAATTGGCACATGTTAAATATCCAGGGGAGAATTTCAATCCAGCAGGGAATAGTAACATTCTCAGACTTATTCCACATGTGTTATGCTTAGATTGTTCATGCATTAGCTTCACTACAGCTTTTCGAAGTAATACTCCCCATATATCACAACAAAATTGCTTCCATTAAGTTGCGGCTTTGTCTTTTTTGGAAGTTATGAAGCTACCACTGTGCGCTAGAGCAAAATGGTTCATCTCGTAAATATGGCCACCGTTTCACTAAATACACTTTACCAAAATGTATATAGGATTCCTGCCCCCAATGTCTTTTGTATTCGGGCTGAGAACATGGTCCTCTACTCCTGACCTATTTGGCATAACTGAGACTCAAGAGACAAATGCCTGCAATAAGACAAGCTTGTTATGTTTAATTACAGTTACTTAACATGCCTATCCTCGAGAGAGCAGGATATAATCTGCTGCAACGAGCAAATAAAATGACTTTTCACATCTATTTTGCACAAATGTATCTGTTTTTAGATACTGTGTATACAAAGTGGCTATATAAGTAGTATAGGCATTGAGATAGGATCCTCTGACATCAGATACGTTGGATGATTGAATAGTGCTGTGAAGAACTGGTATGTCTCTTTGCAGTTCCCAAAAATTGAGTTTAGTTAAAAAGATGAATCAATGGCTAAGTATGGAAAAGCTGTGGATTGTGGAGTAAAAATTAAATTCTACCAAACCCAGGACCCTACATTCACTATATCTGGTCTCCCACAGTACACAGAACACGGAGAAGCAATTATTTTAGTAAATGTAAACTTCTAAATACCTTTTCACATCAGCAGTATATAGCAGTCTTATGACTCCTATCAGTGTCTGGTTAAAGTTTGTAGGAGGAGTTTTCATTCTCCCATGATTGTCCTATGAGGCCGCAGAACCCCTGACCCTCTGTCTGGACAGCGCTGGTCCTGTACCGATCAAATGCACCCTCCCAAGAAAAAAAAAAACAACTTTCTAACAATACACACCAAACTGAACATTTGCAGAGTGCTCCCAAGGCTCTCTACTATCAGGAGATGGATTGGGGACAGTGGAAGAAGGGGAGAATCGGAGAAGACAGGATCAAACAGCCTTTTTACACAATGTGGAGGATTAACCCCTTAGGTTCCACAGTGAGTATAACAAGGATGCTTTACTGTATATACAAACTGATTTTACTGTTGTGGGTTTAGTACCACTTTAAGGAGAGATCAGTTGGGAGGGTGGTAAATATCGGGATTGAAGCTATACCCCAGGATTAGCAAATATTGCCTAAATACATTCATTATTATTATTATACAGGATTTATGTAGTGCCAACAGTTTACACAGTGCTTTACAAAATAAAAGGGGAGTCAGTACAGTTACAATACAATAAAATACACAAGGAATACGATGGTCCTTCTCATAAGAGCTTACAATCTAATAGAGTGGGACAAGTGGTACAAAGATTATAACTGTGGGGGATGAACTGATGGGAGTGATAAAAGATTATTTTGATGCGTGATAGGCTTTGATAGTCTCTCCAAGGCTCTGTTCTATCAGAAGATGGATTGGGGACTGTGGAAGTAGGGGAGGATCAGAGAAGACAGGATCAAACAGCCTTTTTACACAATGCAGATGATTAACCCCTTAGGTTCCACAGTGAGTATAACAAACATGCTTTGCTGCATATACAGACCGATTTTACTGTTGTGGGTTTAGTAACACTTTAAAGTAGAACTAAAGCCAAAACGTTTTTTTTTTGGATAGAGTAAGGGGGGTTATAACCCCTAACAGTTTTTTTTTTTTTTTGCTATCTGTGTCCATTGGGAGATCCCTCTTTACTTCTTGTGCCATAGCCATAACAGGAAATGAAAAGCAATCTCTACAAAATGAAAGGAAATTCATGGTTGTCCTCATCACACTATTTCTTTTCTGGCAACAACTCATAATTCAGGATTTTCGCTCTTGGCAATAACTCTCATCAGGACAGAGAGAGGGCTGAATCTCCCTAATGGGCACACAGATATTAATAACAACCTGGCAGGTGTTATAATCCCTCTAAGAAACGTAAAAAAATAGTTTTGCTGCAGTTGCATACTAAAAGATATCTAAACTCAAGAACAAAAATGGGTAATATATTGAAGAGAGGAAGATGTTTTTGCAGTCCTGTCCTAGGATGACAACTATAGCTCTCTCCATAGATACAATAGAGTGATTTAACATAGCCACCCTAGGACAGGGAATGTGTTATTTGCAGGGTTATATTGTAAAAACAAGGCGGGAAAAGCCTTAGCCACTTGCTGACCTCCCACAGTACATTTACTACGGTCATGCGATATGTACAGCCAAAGCAACATACCTGTACATCACTTCGCCTGTACAGACACAGGGGACATAGCGGAACGCAGATCCTGGTACCAGTGATCATATGATCACAATGTTAACAAAGTTATTATGAATTAACCTGATATAGTAACATGGAACTTCTCTGACGAAAGTATTTTAAAAAAAATAGTTAAAAAATAAAAAATAATGGTAAACAAATATTTAAAATATTGAATAAAAAATAATTAAAAAATTATATTTTTTAACATGCTGTCACCAGTCAGTGTCCCTGATCACTGCCGCACCAGTCATATCATGGCGCTGTATGTTGTGCTGTGATGGTATGTTGAAAAAAAAAATTGTCAAATAAACCCAAATTTTATTTAATTTCTTAATTTTTCGGAAAATTGTGACAAAAAATTACAACTTCAAAAAACTTGCCATATCTCTTAGTAAATGCCTCTCATTGTCTACTTTCCAAAAAGGGATAACTTGGGGGGTATTTGTAGTGTCCTGAAATGTGGCCATCGTTACATTAGAATTGATCAATTTCCAAATATACTGTACATACCATAGTTTGTGGACACTATAACTTTCCTATAGACTAAATAATATACACTTATTGGGTTTTTTTTTTACCAAAGACATAGCAGGATACATTTTGGCCTAAATTTATGAGGAAATTTGATTTTATTGGACATGTTTTATGACAGAAAGTAGAAAATATTGTTTTTTAAAAAACATTTTTAGTCTTTTTTTCTTTTATATAGCAAAAACAAAAACAAAAAAAAAAAAAAACAGTGGTGATCAAATACCACCAAAAGAAAGCTCTATTTGTGTGAAAAAAAGGATAAAAATGTAATTTGTGCACAGTATTGCAAGACCATGCAATTGCCAATTAAAGCAGCACAGTGCTGAAAAGCAAAAAATGACCTCGTCATGAACGGAGTAAAATCTTCCAGAGCTCAAGTGGTTAAATAAGAAAACCTTAGTAGTTCTCATAGGTGTGTGCAGCCTATTGCATTGGGGTGTGCACCCCAAAGCTCAAACATGCACAAATGCCACCTGCTGTCACAGGGAGGAGGCTCTGTTGGTGGGAGACAGTCGATTGGGAGCATATTACGTTACACCCTAAATATGGGTGTAATGTGCTCCTACTGTTCAACCCAGCATTTAATATAATGGGGGCATTTACACTGGCCACTGTCACCCCAACCACCCACCTGGTGCCACCCCTGGATAATGCTAATGCACATGGGGTGATTAGGGTGTGCTCAGGCACACCCGGCACACCCTGTGCACACGCCTATTATAGTTATCTTATCTAAATTGCAATATATTACAGTTTTGCTTTTGGATATGGATATGTTTAAATCTTTACTGTATATCATCCACAATATTGTGCTAACTAAAAGAACAAATAAGGACATTCACCCCTTTCCCCTGGCATTCACTATGACTATGGCCTGTAATCAGATCATAAAAGTGCAGAGGTTTATATGTGTGTGTTAGAATTCACTTGCAAGATGGTACCATATCTTATTTGTTGCTATGGACATCATGCCTGCTTCTGCTCCAGATTTCCTTAATCTATCCAATAATCTATACAATAATCTGTCCAATAACTGTGCTAACGTGCATAAAGGGACAGCCTGTCATCAGACACTAAGGACAATTCATGAAAACTGGTGGTAAGTAGTTACATTTTCCTTCATTTTGACTTGGTAGAGTTTCATACATAATCTCAGTTTAAAGGAAATGGGTACAAAACTTTTTTTACAGTTATGCTACGCTATCATGTTGCTACAAGTTTATGACATTTGTAACTATATTTCACAAGACAAAGGCTTCATACACACGGGCATAATAGCAAAATGTAGGGACCGACGTCAGGCAAAAATCAGCGCCAAAAACGCGATTTCGTCAGCGTTTTGCATCGGCGTTAATGTGCGTTAGTGAGCATCAGTGAGCATCGGCGTCAATAGGCGTTTTGTTGAAAAAAACATTCCTATGCTATTTTTTAACCTGAAAACGCCAGTGCTAAAAACGCTGGTTAACGTTGCTACTGCGTTAATGCGTGTTAGTGAGCATTTTGCCGGCTCAGTGTCAAAAAGACCATAACGCTACAGCCTCAGAACACACTGGCTATGGGTTCTACTTTCAGCTCACTAATGCCAACGCCATCTAGAGCTCAACAACGTCAGTGTTTTAATGGATCCATTGAATAACATGGAGAGCTGCAAAAAACGCTCACAAACGCGGCGGTAAAAAACGCCCGTGTGTATGAGGCCTAAACATTGCACATTACATACAACAATAAAATCATGACATTCATTATTGCAGTTAGGAATAGGGCAATGTTATTTCCCTGCCTCTAATCTTTTAACTGGACAGTGAAAGGAAAATCAGAAGATTGATGAGGTCATCTCTCTGCCCACTCTGCTCTCTCTTCCTATGAGCATTAGGGCATGCAGCTCACTAGATTGGCTCCCAATGCTGCCCCTCCCTCTGCTAGTCTGAGTGCATGGCAACCTCCCATTAATTTTGACTTCACACAGCTGTCACAAACAATCCCCATATTTTAGTTTCAATACATTTTTGCATTGATACGATTAAATAAACACATTCAAAAGCTGGTCTACAAAGACATACCAAATGGTGTACATTTAGTACATTAAGTAAAATACAATGTATAAAACCATCTCAGAGCATATGAATAAGGTATGGATAAGAAAAAGAAAGAAAGTGGGGAATAGGTTAGGCCAGTAAGATGTAATACAGGCATCACTAAAAGTACCTGTAAAATGTATCTTTAAAGAAAGGTTAGGGATTTAAAAGGCATAGGCAGGAGTGCCAAGATCCCAGGTAGCATCTGGATAGCAGGGAAGTCTTATTCCCAAAATCTAAATAAAAGATGTATAAGTATAGAGATAGTTAACTGGGTGCTAAGTTAGGGTACAATAGCGCATTTGGAGTTACGTAGCCATGGTGGCAATTGGTGTTGGAACTTACCCTGGGTGAGATAATCCCTATATTTTGCCTAGTATGTTTATTTCCTATGATAATCAGCTCCATCTAATGGCTATATTGCAGTATGTTCTTGCTTGAGGTATTTTCGAGAAATACCACATTATGGCCATTAGATGGTGCAAGCAATCATAGGAAATTAATATACTATATTGTAAAGCGCTGCGCAAACTGTCGGCGCTATATAAATACTGTATAATAATAATAATAATGATTCATCATGATGGCTGTACTAATGCTTGAAACATTCACACAGTAATTTGTTTTCAAAAGTAGACCCCCAAGTTTGGTAGCCAAACTTCACACCTTATACTTTCTAGTTGTCAATCTAAGAAGCAATCTGTATGGGATTTGTTTTATTATAAAAAGATGAACAAAGACCTATTAAAAGGAACAGACTTTTTTTAGATGTTGGTATTGGACAAGACGCGTGTGTGTGTGTATGTGTGTGTATTACATTTTCAGTGTTAGATGGATTGGTATATTTTGCCTGAACATTTGCAAGCATTTAGAAACATTTTGTGTTTGGAAACACCTTCCAACATTACATTTATCTCAACATATAGAGTTTGGTTGATGAATGTCATTGCCCTCTTTCAATATTTGTCAGACTTGTCAGTTGCCATTATACATCTGCTCCTGTCCATCAACAAGAAGCTGTTCAGAAGTGTGTCCTGCTTTCTGCTCTCCACGTCTGAGGATTTTCCAGGTCTCTGAGGGATATCCCTCCTGTACTAGTTCAGGGCAGTGAAATGAGGAGTTAACCACAATGATATTACTGCTAGCAGACCACTTAGAACACATAAACAAGCATTCTGGAAGAAGCCTGACCTGGAAATCTTGAGTGCATGAGGGCCAAACAAGCAATTCAAAGTCACCAAATTAATTAAGTTAGTCTATTTACCCCAGCCTAGTCTTTTCAAATACGATTTTCTTTTTTACCCTCAAAGTTCGCAGAATATTGGGAAACATAATTTAAAATGAAATGCACAGTCAAGTCAAGAATAAAAATTAAAGAGACTCTCTCCATTTAAAGCCAATACCTCAAGCCCCTTATACACACCCGGTGCTCGCACACTGCTCCATGACTCTGTTGCATTAAGAGGTGCTTTTGGATATAGAAGAGCATGTGACCGCTCTCTCATAAAGCATTGCTAGGGCCTAGCAACCAATCATTAGTACTGTCATATAAGAAGGACAGTGTAAATCAACCCTGAGTAAAGCTGTGGCGGCCCCTCCATACGCCCATAGGGGCACTGCCCCCCTAATCTACATGCAGGGCACCGACCTATGGAGTCCAATGGGTTTTTTTTTTTTGAAGCTCATGATTAGAGTCAGAGGCTCTAATTGGCTTCAAAAAGGGTGGGCTCTCTGTGCCTTGAGCCCACCCATTTGTGTGACAATAGCGAATTAATATTTGCTATTGTCTTCCTGATTCTCCTCCCAGCCAATCAGGAAGTGGGTCCTGAGACCTGTCTGGCTGAGAGGAGAAGCGGCCGTATTGGCCGCCGAGGAGGAAGCCATTGAGGAGGAGGAGACGCAGGGGAAGCCACCGGGAAGCCCGTGAAGCTGCTGAGGAGGAGGAGATGCAGGAAGGATCCAAAGCTGCCAGCGACCTAGATGGGGTAAGTGCAGGGCTGGTGGGCTGACGGACCAGTGAGTGACAGGGGTGGGGGGACCGACTGACCACGCGGAGGGGTGGCGGGTGGTTTGTTTGCCGCCCCCTCAAAATGGAGCACCATCCCCCACGCCATACACTAGTAGATTTTTAAACCAATATTCATATGGACAGTTGTACAAAAATTCTTATACATTCAATGACTTGATGAATGTCATTAGAAAGTACTTCAAAATAGTTTTTAATGTTCAATTTTGGAGTGAATGGACTTGAATCCTGAAAGAAAACCACATTCGTTGTTGGAAAATCATTTTTTCGAAAAACATTTTTCATCCTACTCCTTCAAATTAAAATCCAATACAATGCAATCAAAAATGAACATTGGTTTAAACCCCACTAGAAGTAGAAAATCCAATAAACGTCAAAAATGTAAAATTATGAACAAAGTTCTACCAGTGCATGCACAATACAATATGGTAGTAAACCCTCCTATCATTTTCAGCCAAGGAAGCTGCCATCTTTGCCTCTGTTTAATCTACAACTGCCATGATGCTGCACATGTGGTCAGCTATGACACCAGCCATTGGATGGTTTGACAGTTTGGTTTAGAGCACAACCAATGGGAGCGTTACATTTCCGGCACGTGCCGGAAATGTGACTGGTTTTTAACCTGTTAAATGCATGGGTTTACTACCGCTTTAAGTATTCATGGGTTTGCTCCGGGTGCAGTGGATTAGGGGGAAAGTGTGGTGATGGTGAACGTAAGTGCAAAGGTGGTGGTATGGATGTGAGTTGTAAGGCCACTTTGCCTTAAAGTGGAACTAAACCCTCCTATCCTTTACTGCTAAGGAAGCTGCCATCTTAGCCTCTGTTTGTTCTTCAGTTGCACATGTGTTCGGTTATGACACAAGCCAGTTCGGTTGAGAAAGCAACAGTGACAGTTATCAATCTCAGCATGCCTTGAATGTAACTGTCATATTGGTTGTGCTCTCTACCAAGCTGTGAAACCATCAAATGGCTGATGTCATAACTGATCACATGTGCAGCACCATGGCAGTTAAAGATCAAAGAGAGGCCAAGATGGCAGCTTCCTTGGCTGAAATATTAAAACAGGTAATTAAGTTACAAAGAGACAAATGTCCACGTTGTTAACATTTTTGTTATTTTGATTATCCAGAAGCAAGCTAAGAAAACCCCGGTAGGGAAGCTTTCAACTAAAAAGTGTTAAAAGAATGTACCTTGTGGGACTTATGATCAAAGTACAACCCGGGGCCAATCTGTTTAATGCTTCTGTAATGATACTTTTTGCTGTAACTGTCTACGTGAATTCTAAATATACAAACATTATACAATCATTATCAGCTCAGGGGTCTCTGGATTTCCCTGCAATGGCAATGCCCACTAAAAAAGAAAAAACATATATATACAGTATCTCACAAAAGTGAGTACACCCCTCACATTTTTGTAAATATTTTATTCTATCTTTTCATGTGACAACACTGAAGAAATTACACTTTGCTACAATGTAAAGTAGTGAGTGTACAGCTTGTATAACAGTGTAAATTTGTTGTCCCCTCAAAATAAGTCAACACACAGCCAATAATGTCTAAACCGCTGGCAACAAGAGTGAGTACACCTCTAAGTCAAAATGTCCAAATTGGGCCCAAAGTGTCAATATTTTGTGTGGCCACCATTATTTTCCAGCTCTGCCTTAACCCTCTTGGGCATGGAGTTCACCAGAGCTTCACAGGTTGCCACTGGAGTCCTCTTCCACTCCTCCATGATGACATCACGGAGCTGGTGGATGTTAGAGACCTTGCTCCCCTCCACCTTCTGTTTGAGGATGCCCCACAGATGCTCAAAAGGGTTTAGGTCTGGAGATATGCTTGGCCTGTCCATCACCTTTACCCTCAGCTTCTTTAGCAAGGCAGTGGTCGTCTTGGAGGTGTGTTTGGGGTCGTTTTCATGTTATAATACTGCCCTGTGGCCCAGTCTCTGAAGGGAGGGGTCATGCTCTGCTTCAGTATGTCACAGTACAAGTTGGCTTTCATGGTTCCCTCAATGAACTGTAGCTCCCCATTGCCGGCAGCACTCATGCAACCCCAGACCATGACACTCCCACCACCTTACTTGACTGTAAGCAAGAGATACTTGTCTTTGTACTCTTCATCTGGTTGCCGCCACACACGCTTGACACCATCTGAACCAAATAAGTTTATCTTGGTCTCATCAGACCACAGGATATGGTTCTAGTAATCCATGTCCTTAGTCTGCTTGTCTTGAGCAAACTGTTTGCAGGCCTTTTTGTGCATCATCTTTAGAAGAGTCTTCCTTCTGGGATGACAGCTATGCAGACCAATTTGATGCAGAGTGTGGCATATGGTCTGAGCACTGACAGGATGACCCCTCACCCCTTTAACCTCTGCAGCAATGCTGGCAGCACTCATACGTCTATTTCCCAAAGACAACCTCTGGATATGATGCTGAGCACGTGCACTCAACTTCTCTGGTCGACCATGGCAAGGCCTGTTCTAAGTGGAACAATTTCTGTTAAACCACTGTATGGTCTTGGCCACCGTGCTGCAGCTCAGTTTCAGGGTCTTGGCAATTTTCTTATAGCGTAGGCCATCTTTATGTAGAGCAACAATTCTTTTTTTCAGATCCTCAGAGAGTTCTTTGCCATGAGGTGCCATGTTGAACTTCCAGTGACCAGTATGAGAGAGTGAGAGCAATAACACCAAATTGAACACACCTGCTCCCCATTCATATCTGAGACCTTGTAACACTGAGTCACATGACACCGGGGAGGGAAAATGGCTAATTGGGCCCAATTTGGGCATTTTCACTTAGGGGTGTACTCACTTTTGTTGCCAGCAGTTTAGACTTTAATGGCTGTGTGTTGAGTTATTTTGAGGGGACAGCAAATTTACACTGTTAT
>BLSH010333321.1:1712686-1723627 GCA_018402905.1 Glandirana rugosa | reverse complement strand
ATTCCAGAACCACAGAAACACACGGTGACGACCTTTTTCCGGTTCCCCGTCTGATACTACCATGGTAAGTTTTCATTTGTATGTCCATGTCAAAGATAGTAAGGTTAGTACCGAAAAAAATGGAACACTCAGGGACTGGGTCTTGTACATACGTTGTTCCAGACCTTGGAGATTTACGAATAAGATTTACGAACAGTTTAGTGGTCTCGTTCGAGGGTATAAACGTAGTACTGTCCAAGAGAAATTTCTTGACACTCGAGGATTCCCTGTTTATCATTTGTAAGACAGGTAGTACTCATATGTAATGGAATGATAGAAACTGTACCTGTATGTTTACTTTTGAATGGTACCATCATAGTCTGCCCCTTGGCCTTTTTCCAGCAGTGGCACACAAAGACACCAAGACCTTAGCGAACATATTCACCCTTTCCTTAGATTTTCTGAAGGCATTTTCAACAAACAATTGATCCTTCTTGGTAGATATCTCTACTCACTCATCTCAAAATCAAATTCATTGTTCTTATGATTATTTGGTTAAAATGTGACCTGCATGCTTGCATACACACATTCCATACTGAATAGGGGTTTAGATAAGGGGGGGTATAAGGGGTCCAACATCCACCCCACAGACTTCCAAGACAGACAACTGCAGTTCGAAGCCAGGGAGCTCACCTTAGCTCCTTCTTGGCTCTGGTCATACGACCTAGCCCAGGGAGGACTTCCCCTACCTGAGCTCCCTTTGCACTGTACGGTCCGCTGAGCGGATTTCATGGAGGATGGAGAGCTGCACTGGGGGGCAGATCTATACTGAAGGAAGGGAACAATCTGTACTGAGAGATTGAATCTGTACTGGGGGGATCTGTCATGGGGGGGGGGTTGGCTTGGGAAATGAGGTCATTTTTATTGTACTTTGTTTACTGGCATTATGTTCCTCTGACCCCTAACCTATAACCTACTCTTTCCCTTTTGCTCTGTATGTAACATATCCTTACCCCTGCAATCTGTTTTACACACTCCTGACCCTTGCACACAGGACTGCTGATAAGGCAGCACAGCTGGTCTTGTTGTACTGGGCCCAGGCCTCATCAGCTAAACAGGGGGGCCCGGGGCAGCTTTATTGTTCATCTCTGCCTAAATGAATACATTGAATTAACTAGACCACACTCCTGCTCCTATTTGCTTACCAAGGCTTAAATTGCATTTCCCTGGGCATCATCACATCAACAGAGGGGCCCATGAGTTTGGAGCAGAGGAGGGAATTTCTTTAAAAAGTTTGGGGCGTAGGCACATAAAGTCAGTGCCGCTGTTCTGCTGCATCTCGGAGGGTTTGAGGCGAGGTTGGGGGGCCCATCATTTTTTACAGCAATCTTGCTTGCACACTGTGTGTTACACACTCCTGACTCTTGCACACTGTGTGTTACACACTCCTGATGCCTGCACTTTGTGTGATATGCTATCCTGATCTCTGCACTCTATACAATATGAAATCTTGACAACTGTGTGACATGCAGTCCTCCTGACCTCTGTGCTCTGTGTTGTACATACTCCTGACCTCTGCAGTCTGTGTCTTACACACTCCCGATCCCTGTCCTCTGTATATAACACACTCCAGATCCCTGCACTGTATAAATTATGCTGTTTATTTCATATTCTTGACCACTGGACACTTTTATATTGTAAAATGCAGCATGTCTGCCTTTTTTTGCAGTGCAATGGAGGCGAAACTGACACTAGCCAGCGCAGTATTTTACCATGCAGATTAGTGTGAACCTCGCGTCAGACTACTTCTGGCACAATAAATAAAGCATATTTTTTGGCTACACACTGTGGTATATGTTACTAGGTACACTATTTTCCTCTAGGTGCCCAAAGCAACCCCCCCCCCCCCCAGGGAGAAAAATGATTCTGATTCTGAATGATCTATGTTAAACTGGAAACTTATAGAAAATGTACAAAAAATATTTTAGGATACCAGAAAAAAACCCTATGGAAGATTATAAGTCAGATTTACTAAAGATTATAAATGTATGCTTCTGCACTGGCAAGTTATGTTCTCAATATATATACTATATACCAGAGGTGTTCATGGAAATGTACACACAGGCCACAGCCTAAATTTGCTGACTTTATTGATGACTACCCCTCTTATCTACACCACTGTGTAGATAAGATGTGTAAATGTGTACATCATTTCATACATTGCTGCCTCAAAACAGGTTTCTAATGATAAATACTTGTACGTAGGCTTCTTTTTTAAACATTTCTTTTAAAGATTATAAAATAAACAAATTATTGAAAGAAGAATAAAAAGACATAGAATACACCATTTAGCATGCATGTATAAAGGCTAATTGCAGTATGGAGGTTGAAACAAGTAAATTATACATATTGGCTAGTTAAATTGTTACTGAAACCAGGACCATGCATTCACTATATCTGGTCTCCCTCAGTACACAGAACATGGAAATGCAATTGTTTTAGTAAATATAAACTGCTAATTACCTTTTCTCATCAGTAGTATATAGCAGTCTTGTGACTTCTATTAGTATCTGGTTAAAGCTTGTAGGAGGAGATTTAATATTGCACTGGCTGTCCTATCAGGATGCAGGGCCCCTGACCTCTGTCTGGACAGTGCTGTTTGGCCCTGTGCTGGTCACATGCACTCTCCGAAAAAAAAAAACCTTCTAGCAATGCACACCTAACTGAGCATGTGCAGCCTGACTCCAGTAACTCTTATCTCTATTGGAGGCAATGTAAGAATTTGTTTTACTGCATATACCGTTTCAAATTTTACTACATATACAGACTGATTTCACTGTTGTGGGTTTAGTAACACTTGAAAGTGGTTTTAAAGGCAGAAGGTTTTTATCTTAATGCGTTATATGTATTCTGTGTGCAGCAGCCCCTCTCAGCACCCCTAATACTTACCTGAGGTCCATCTAGATCCAGTGATGTTGCACGAGAGACACGTCTGTCTGGGACTCCCCTCCTCTTTGTCTGAAAAAGCAGCGTGGTGCCTGCTGCTGTCAATCAAAGTAAGTGAGCCAATGCGGTCGGGCCACGGCTCTGTGTCTGAATGGACACATGGAGTTGTGGCTTGGCTTGGGTGCCCCAATAGTAAACTGCTTGCTGTGGGGGCACTCAACAGGAGAGAGGGGCCAGGAGCTCCAGTGAGGGACCTGAGAAGAGGAGGATCTGGGCTTCTATGTGCAAAACCACTGCACAGAGCAGGTAAGTATAGCATTATTAATATTATTATTATACACAATTTATATAGCGCCAACAGTTTAGGCAGCGCTTTACAATGTAGAGAGGGGACAGTACAATTACAATACAGTTCAATACAGAATGGACAGGAGGGCCCTGTTATTATTATTATTATAATACAGGATTTATATAGCGCCAACAGTTTACGCAGCACTTTACAATATAAAAGGGGGACAATACAGGTACAATACAATAGAATACAAAAGGATTAAGTGGGCCCTGCTCAGAAGAGCTTACAATTTAATAGGGGGTGGCAGGTGGTACAAAAGGTTGTAACTGTGGGGAGTAAGACGATGGAAGTGGTAAAAGATTAGTTGGTGGTGAGATAAGCTTCCCTGGAGAGATGCGTTTTCAGGGATCGCCTGAAGGCAGCTAGAGTAGGAGATATGCCGGACGGGTTGAGGTAGAGAGTTCCAGAGGATGGGAGAGGCTCTGGCGAAATCCTGGAGACGAGCATGGGAGGAGGTGACAAGGAAGCTTGAGAGTAGGAGGTCTTCAGAGGAACAGAGAGGACGGTTTGGGTGATAATTGGAGACAAGATTGGTGATGTAGCTCTGGGCAGAGTTGTGGGTGGCTTTGCATGTTGTGGTTAGTATTTTGAATTTTATTCACTGGCCGACTGGGAGCCAAAGTAGGGAATGTAGGGATCGGTGGAGAGAGGTGGCAGACACTGAGCGGTTGGTAAGGTGGATAAGTCTAGCAGCAGCATTCATGATAGACTGAAGAGGGAATAGCCTGTGGAGAGGTAGGCCAATGAGAAGGGAGTTGCAATAGTCAAGGTGAGAGATAACAAGGGAGTGAATGAGGAGCTTGGTGGTTTAATTTGTTAGAAAGGGGGGTATTTTAGAGATGTTACGGAGGTGAAATCTACAAGCTTACGACAGCGATTGAATTTGAGCCTGAAAGGACAGGTCAGAGTCTAGGATTACACCTAGTACCCTGGCATGAGGGAAGGGATTGATGGCTGCATTATTGAAAAAGTTATTGATGGAAAAATCATGGAGGGGGGCACGGGCAGGGGGAATATTACTAGCTTCGCTTTAGAGAGATTTAGTTTAAGGAAGTGGTGTGACATCCTAAGTTAGCAAGTTACTAATGCGAGAGGTGACTGAAGGAGATTTGGGTGTCATTGGCATATAAGTGATATTGGAAGTCGTGGGCGTTTATCAAGTGACCAAGGGTGGAGGTGTAGATAGAGAAGAGAAGGGGTCCAAGAACAGAGCCTTGGGGTACCCCTACTGAAAGGGGCAATGGAGAGGAGGAGACAGAGTTGTAGGTAACACTGAAGGAGTGATGTGATAGGTAGGAGGAGAACCAGGATAGAGCAGAGTCTTGGAGGCCAAGGGAACAGAGTTTATTGAGAAGGAGCGGGTGGTCGAGAGTATCAAAGGCCACAGAGAGGTCAAGGAGCAGGAGTATAGAGTAGTGGACATTGGTTTTGGCAGTTAGTAAATCGTTAGTGCATTTTAGTAAGGAGGCTTCCGTGGAGTGCTGCGAGCAAAAGCCAGACTGTAGGGGGTCAGTAAGGTTATTTTCACTGAGGTAGGAGCTAAGACAGTTGTAGACTAAGCGTTCTAGAAGCTTAGAGGTGAATGGGAGCAATGAGATGGGTCTTAAGTTGTTCAGGTTGGTGGGGTCCAGTTAAGGCTTTTTAAGTATGGGAGTGATCTGCCCATGTTTTAGAGGGGAGGGGAAGGTGTACCACTAGAGAGGGAGAGATTGAAGATGTGAGTGAGGGATCATAGGATAGAATAAGAGGGCGACCGTAATAGTTGGGAGGGAAAAGGATCCAGAGGACAATTGTTTAGGTGGGCATCTGAGAGAAGTTTCGTAAACTCTTCAGTTGTAACTAGTTCAAAAGAGGAGAGTGTTGACTGTGCTGTATGTTGTGTGGGGAAGATGTACGCACAGTGGAGGTGCCCTCGTGTATTGCATCAATCTTGTCTTTGAAGTACTTGGCCATCTCTTGGGAGTGAGTTAGTGGGTAGAGGGGGGTGGTGGACGAAGCAGAGAGTTAAAGGTTGAGAAGAGCGACAGGGAATGGATGACAAGGTATTATTAAGGGAGACAAAATAGGCTTGTTTGGCAACATGGAGGCAGGAATTGTATCTTAGGAGGGCAGATTTTTATAGGGTGAAGTTCTGCAGGCATTTGGTTTTACGCCACAGACGTTCAAGAGCACGGCAATGTCTCTTGAGATTTATAGTGTTGTCAGTTTGCCAGGGTTGTAATGGTCGGGGCCTGATTCTGTGTGTAGTTAGTCGAGCAAGTCTGTCCAGTGATGATGAGAGTGAACTATTGTAGACAGAGGTGGCCAGATCAGGACAGGACAAGGGAGAGATTATGTCATATAGGTGTTCAGTAGCAGAATAGAGAAGAGAAGGGTAAAAGTGGCGGAGGTTCCTACAAGTAATTGTTTGCTGCTTGGAGGCAAGGATACAGTAAAACTTATGAGGTTGTGATCAGAGAGAGGAAAGGGGTGTTGGTTGCCAGGAGTGCAGAGATGGGAGAATACAAGGTCAAGGGTATTACCATTAGAGTTAGTGGAAGTGTGTGTCCATTGAGTTAGGTCAAAAGATGAGGCTAAGTTGAAAAGTTGAGCTGTAGCTGGGCTGTTAACATTAACAGGGATGTTGAAGT
Organism: Glandirana rugosa; assembly: GCA_018402905.1. Classification (NCBI taxonomy): domain Eukaryota; kingdom Metazoa; phylum Chordata; class Amphibia; order Anura; family Ranidae; genus Glandirana; species Glandirana rugosa. The sequence goes on along the minus strand of BLSH010333321.1, from coordinate 1,717,720 downwards.
CACCAAGAATGATAGTGGGCATTTCAGAGGAGAGAAAGTAGGGTAGCCAGGCAGTGAAGTCATCAAAAAAGCCCGATACTGGTCCAGGAGGCCGATAAATTGCTGCAATCCTCAGAGAAATTGGAGAAAACAGATGAATACAGTGTATCTCGAAAGAAGATAGATAGGGAGGGATAGGATGGACTTGGAAGGTGCTTTGCGGGGATAGAAGGAATTTAACTCCACCTTCCTTCTGTCCATTGAGTCTGGGAGAGTGAGTCCAGTGGAGGCCACCATAGGAGAGGGCAGCAGGAGAAGCTGAGTAAAAAAATTTTGAAGCCAGGCTTCAGTTATGGTGAGTATGTTAAAGCCATGAGAGATGAAAAGGTCATGAACAGATGTCAGCTTGTTACAGATGGAGCGGGCATTCCAAAGGGTGTATGAGATGGGGGGGGGGGCTGCTATTAGGAAGCAGGGAGATAGAAATTAGACTAAGTGGATTGCGGTTGTTGCCAGAGGAGGGGTGTTGGATATGTGGTTTGCATTTAGAAAATGGAGGACCAGGATTTGGAGGAATGTCCCCTTAGACTAGGAGAAGGAGAGTGAGGAAGGTAAGATGGGAGTGGGATGTGTATGAGCGCACATGTCTAACTGCCCTGGTGTTTAGGTCAGCATGTGGGTTCAGCAATTGCAGGTTGCAGTAGTAGGGAGAGGGTAGGAGTGAGGGTGATATGTATATGCTGTGGGTTAGAGAGGAGGGGTAGAGTAGGGATAATTTGAGGATAGAAGACACCAATGTGAGAAGGAAGAGTACAAGGAGCATGTTAGTGGATAGAGAGTGGGAATCTGACTTCAAATGTCAAATTATGGTTTGCTTGCTGTCTTTCCAAAGTGGAGCAGAGTTCTTGTATGTTTATCCAGCTTTAGTTATCCTGCTTTCGTTAAATTGCGACAGTGAAACTGCGCACCACTCGTGACAGAGCCACTCAGGAAAGAGCCGTGATGTCTGAGCCATGCCCTTGGTCTGCGCCTCCCCATAGGCTGTTTTACATTTATAGACCTAATTTCACAATTCTAGGAATCTGTATTGGAAGTGAAACTCCTGAAATGAAGCATGAGTTAAAACCATTCCACAGTCAATACAATTTTGACCCCTTGGACAGTCTATGTTGAACCTTGACAAATATCAAATTAAAGCCAGAAACCCCAGCTGACAGTAGAGATGAGTCATTGGTTGTTAGGACACTGGTGGGTGCTAGCTCCTGAATAGGGATGGGCCGAACACCCCCCGGTTCGGTGCGCACCAGAACATGCGGCTGACAGAAAATTCAAGGCGAACATCTGAACACCATTAAAGTCTATGGGACCCGAACATGAAAAATCAAAAGTGCTCATTTTAAAGGCTTATATGCAATGTTATTGCCATACAAAGTGTATGGGGACCGGGTCCTGCCCTAGGGGACATGTATCAATGAAAAAAAAAGTTTTTAAATTCCTTTAACCACTTCAATACTATGCACTTAGAACACTTTACTACCAGACCAATTTTCAGTTTTCAGTGCTTTTGCGCTTTGAATGACAATTGCGCGGTCGTGCGACGCTGCACCCAAACAGATTTTTTATCATTTTGTTCCCACAAATAGAGCTTTCTTTTGGTGGTATCTGATCACCCCTGCGGTTTTTATTTTTTGCGCTACAAATAAAAAAAGACTGAAAATTTTGAAAAAAAATAAAAAATTCTCTATTTTTGTCACAAAACTTTGTAAATAAGTACATTTTCTCCATCACTGGTGGGCACTGATGAGGCTACACTGACGGGCACTGATGTGGCAGTACTGATTGGCACTGATGAGGTGGCACTGATGAGGTGGCACTGATGATGAGGCACTTATATGCAGCGATGATGAGCACTGTTAGGCGGCACTGATAAGCAGCACTGACGGGTACTGAGAGGTGGCACTGATATACAGCACTGATGGGCACTGATATGCAGCACTGACGGACACTGCTAAGCGGCACTGATGGGCACTAATAGACAGAACTGATTGGCACTCATAGGCAGCACTGGACACTGATAGGTGGCACTGATGGTCACTGATAGGTGGGCACTGGTAGGTGGCAATGGTGGGCACTGATATGTGGCACTTGTATGCATTGATAGGGGCACTGGTGGGCATATACACTGATAGGGGCTCATTCCCTGGTGGTCTAGGGTGGCATCTGAAGGTGGCACTGAGTGCCATCCACACTGGGCACTATGTCACTTACCTGGTGGTCTAGGGGGGTCTCCCTGGTGGTCCAGATCGGCTCCCTGGTGGTCCCTGGTCGGCTCCCTGGTGGTCCTGGGTGGGCACATCCCTGGTGGTCCCTGGGCAGGCTCCCTGGTGGTCTAGGGTGGCGATCAGTGGGAGGGCTGTGCTGATAAATCATCAGCACAAACCCTCCCTGTCAGGGATGCAGCCGATCGGCTCTCCACTCCTCAGGTCTGATAAACGGCTTTCCTGTGTTACACTGTGACCAGCCGTGATTGGTCACGGCTGGTCATATGGTAAAGTGCTTCGGTTTGAAGCGATTCACCGAGATCGGTATTGCAGGGGGTCAGACTGACCTCCCACACCATCGATCGCCACAATGCGCGCCCCCCCGGGGCGTGAGGCGGCTTGTTATCCTGAGGACGTCATATGACGTCCAGTCAGGATAACTAAGCCACTTCCCGGCCGTCATTTTGCATACGGCGGTCGGGAAGTGGTTAAATATTGTGCCTGGGGGTGTCCTTACTCTGTGTGTAAAAGAGCGCATCTCTGTGAGGTGTAGAACATAGCCAGAGCAAAATGACATTTCCATAGGAAAAATTGTCATTTAAAATCCTGGTTCCCGGCAATATACAAAATATTCTTCTTTCTTCCTCCATCTTCTCCTGGCCCGGTTCTTCTTCTGGTCTTCTGCTTCTTCTTTTAGTCTTCTTGCTTCCTCTCTTCGTCTGCAATCTTCAATCTTCATCTTCTTTCACCGTCGCCGCTCTCTCTGCTGCTGCAGTCCGGCCCCTGCGCGTCTCGCAGAATAAGCGGTCTTCACATTGACAGTTCTTTTATAAGAAGGGGTGGGGCCATCCGGTGACGTAAATGGGTGACCCGTCCCCTTTGACATCACATGACATCAGAAAGGGGCGAGTTCACTCAGTTACGTCACTGGGCGGCCCTGCCCCTTCTTATAAAAGTACTGTCATCGTGAAGACCGCCCATTCTGGAAGACGCGCAGGGGCCGGGCTGCAGCAGCGGAGAGAGCGGTGGCGGTGAAAGAAGAAAGAAGATGAAGATGAAGATTGAAGATTGGACATGAAGAGAGGAAGCAAGAAGACTAAAAGAAGAAGCAGAAGACCAGAAAAAGGACCGGGCCAGGAGAATATGGAGGAAGAAAGAAGAAAGAGCTATTTTACAAAATAAAGGACTTTTTAAAAAACTGCCTCTTTTTTTTTTTTACACTACACTCCTTTTTTGGTGAATGGGTAGGGGTAAAATGTACCCCAAACCTATTCACATAGGGGGGTTGGGATCTGGGGGCCCCCTTATTAAAGGGGGCTTCCAGATTCTGATAAGCCCCCTACCCGCAGAACCCCCAACCACCGGCCAGGGTTGTGGGGATGAGGCCCTTCTCCCCATCAACATTGGGACAAGGTGCTTTGGGGGTGACCTCAAAGCATCCTCCTCATGCTGAGGGCATGTGGCCTGGTATGGTTCAGGGGGGCCCTTGCTCGTCCCCACCCCCTCCTGCCATGCCAGGGCTGCGTGCTCGGATAAGGGTCTGGTTTGGATTTTGGGGGGGCCCCACGCCATTTTTTAAAAAAATTTGGCATGGGGTTCCCCTTAAAATCCATACCAGACCTGAAGGGCCTAGTTTGGATTTTGAGGGGGACCCCACGTTATTTAAAAAAAAAAAATTGGTGCGAGGTTCCCCTTAAATTCCATACCACACCTGAAGGGCCTGATTTGGATTTTAGGGGGAACCCCAAGTCATTTTTAAAAAAAAAATTGGCACGGGGTTCCCCTTAAATTCCATACCAGACCTGAAGGGCCTAGTTTTGATTTTGGGGGGAACCCTACGTAATTTTTTTTTAATTTTGGCGCGGGCCCTACTGTTGTAAATTAGTTTAAATTGTGATAAAATCCCCCAGTCAAACAGGTGGCGATAAATTGGGCCTTGGGTGCTGGCGGTGCCAGAACACTGTAACCCCTTGCAGTTACTCTTGTTGGACGGAGGAACTGGGCCTGATTTTGTAAATTAGTTTAACCACTTGAGCCCTGGAGACCTTTTTTACACTTGTTGTTTACAAGTTAAAATATTTTTTTTTGCTAGAAAATTACTTAGTGATAATAGGTGTATTGCGCTTGGGATAAAGGTTGCTCGACTGCTGCCCTCCAGTATTCCCTCCCGTGGGTGGGATTGGTGTAAAATGAATGAGGTTTGGGTGTGGCGCTGTCTGAGCTTTGGGTATAAGGGAAAATAGTGTATGTCAGTGCAAAAAACGCTAATCAAATGCAATAGTTTCAGTGTAGATTTCCGTGTTAGTCCATAAATGTGCAAAGGGTGCTTGAAAAATGATGTATATGTTGTGTTTGTAGTGCTATAATTAGACACATAAAAACTGTAAGGCAACGTCACTAACAAAAAATAAATATAAATAAAACGCACAACTTAAATAATAAAAAACTTTTCTAGAAATTGTAACCAAATATTTAAGAGTATATGTACAGTCCAAAATTAGGGTCTGGTATGTGCGTGCTACTTTCCTCAGAAAAAACAACAAATGTGTCCATAAACCAAAAAACAAACAAATTAGGAAATCCTTTTGTTGTATGTGATAAGAAATGGTTGATCCGCTTTTCTCAGTCTGGATCTTCGGTGAATATCAGTTTATCATCATCTGTTTATAATAAAGGTGCAAAGTGCTCAAAGGTGACAGTTCAATAATTTTCCATATTCAACCCTCGTGCACACTGAGTGTAGTTTTCAAAACTTATACCTTTTAATAACTTGACAGTGGAAACTCGTGAAACG
>BLSH010333321.1:1646294-1661045 GCA_018402905.1 Glandirana rugosa | reverse complement strand
GAAGACGAAGAAGAATAATCTACCATCTATATTCTGGGAAGTCTTTTTAATCTACGTCGAGTTTTGTTAGACTACAATTAAATTATCAGAATATAAAAATGTGTAATATATAATTTCTTTTACGAGACTTTATAGATTTTTATAATCGTGTTAATCAAACATATTTTTTATACGATACGATATAGGATATTTCTATTGACTTAATCTGGGGATGTGGAGAATAATATGTTATTTACAGTCCATTCCCTTAAATGGACTTTAGATTATCCACAAAACGACGCGAAATTCTACACGTCTATGGTCTTTTATTTGTCATTATTTTTATACTTCGTCGAAAAAACTGTGGACTGAATAATATCACCATTGTTCATTAGCGCTGCACCTTTATCCATTTGTTTTCAGTTATTGTTGAAATTTACAATATTGTGCTAGCTGCTTCATATTTTTATTACTGTTTATTTTCTGGTATCTGCACATCTTAAAGCGCAGCAAAACACCTATTAGATTTCAGGTAAATTCCCTTACCTGACATTTATTGTATAATAAGAGGTGTAGGGGTCTAATTCAGTTATCTTTATAGGATATAGCATAGCATATTTTTTATACAAACTAATTGTGCTAATATTTTTAGATATTTCAGAGCATTTTCTTTAATATATAATGTGTAAAAATATAAGACTATTAAATTAACATCAGATTGTTTTGAGCTGCATCTAATTTTTCTGAAGGGTCTTATATCTACCATCTAATAAGAAGAAGCAGAAGACCTCTAAGCAGTGGTGTATTTAGGTTTTGTGCTGCCCTAGGCCTGACTAAACTCATGCACCCCCAGTGGGGACACTAGTTCTGAGGGCCTTGGGGGTGGGGGGGCAATGGATTCCCTTAAGAGATTTCCTAACACTTCCTGTTTGGCTATGGGGCAGCACAATAACTCCTTGGTTGAGGCCCGCCGCCTGGGCCCCATGCAACGCCCGGGTCAGCTACATATGTATGGGCTGCCCCCCCTGATGCCGGCCCTGCCAGTATTATCATACCGGCAGCAAGTGAGGCCGCTTTATGGGAGTGCCAGACCGGTTGGTCTCCCGGCCCAGTCCACCCCATAACACTGGCACTACACTGAACATGTAGTGCAAACCGACAGGGACTCTTTTCGTGCTGCCCCCCTGCAAAGTGCCACCCTAGGCCTGGGCCTTGTTGGCCTAGGCCAAGATACAACGTTGCCTCTAAGACCGCACATCGACCGGGAACAACCAACTCATGGAAAAGTTCTAGAAGCGCATTTGTGAGGTCAGGCACTGATGTTGGACGAGAAGGCCTGGCTCTCAGTCTCCACTCTAATTCGTCCCAAAGGCATTCTATTATGTTGAGGTAAGAACTCTGTGCAGGCCAGTCAAGTTCCTTCATCCCAAACTCACTCATCCATTTTTTTTGGCCCTTGCTTTGTGCACTGGTGCACAGTCATGTTGGACCAGGAAGGGGCCATCCTCAAACTGTTCCCACAAAGTTGCGAGCATGAAATTGTCCAAAATGTCTTGGTATGACTGGAACTAAGGGGCCAAACCCAACCCCTGAAAAACAACCCCATACCATAATCCCCCCTCCACCAAATGATTTGGACCAGTGCACAGAGCAAGGTCCATAAAGACATGGATGAGCAAATTTGGGGGGAAGGAACTTGACTGGTCTGACCTCAACCCAAAAGAACACCTTTGGGATGAATTAGAGAGGAGACTGCAAGCCAGGCTTTCTCGTTCACATCAGTGCCTGATCTCACAAATGCGCTTCTGGAAGAATGGTCAAACATTCCCAAAGACACTCCTGAACCTTGTGGACAGCCTTCCTAGAAGAGTTGAAGCTGTTATAGCTGCAAAGGGTGGGCCAACTCAATATTGAACCCTATGGACTAAGACTGGGATGCCATTAAAGGCAGGAGTCACAATACTTTTGGTAATATAGTGTAATTTATAGTGTATATTTAAAAGCTGGTTTAGAAAGCATGAAATATAACATAGAAGCTTCAAGTGCAATGAAATTTGAATTAAAGTGCAAAAAGCATTTAGTGGTTATTATACGTAGAGACGGTGGGGTTGAATACTAGTAGAGTAGTGTGTGATCACTTTGTAAAGCAAATTTTCACTTTGCATGGGCATTTTCCCTTAACTTAACAAATGTGAAAACTTTATTTGCAAAGAATACCCAATCACATACAAGGAAAAGGGAAAAAGTGTTTTTACTCTATGCAATTGGATGAAAGTCAGCAAAGCGTCACCTTATTCACTAAGCCAAGGGAAAATCCCCTTGCAAAATGAAAGTTCACTTTGCAAAGTGAACAGCCTATACTTCTTTAGTACATCAACTACAACATATTTCTAGACACGCTATAAAATATAAAAATAATTTCGCTGATAGTGGTGTGCTATTGGCTTGATTTTCTACTGTATGTACTATCCAGTGCTTTTTCCTTGTACACATGTTTCCACCTGAATTCCTGGTCTTGTCTTTTGTTTAGGTAGTATTTCCTATGTCAATACTTGGATTTTGTTGACTTCCTTCTGCCCAGCCATTGGTGCGTAGTCAGCCTAGCCAGTCCTTGTTTTTTACTTCTTTCCTAGTGTTTGACCACTGCTAATGTGCTGTTACATTCCCTGGGTTTCTTGCTGCTATCGTAGCTATTTATACATTTTCATAATAACTCTTTTGCATTCTTCTTGACTTGTTTTAAATAATTTTGGTCAATCCAATGCAGAAAAATATAAGGTTAATTGTTGAGGCCATTCAAAGTGAAGTAACCCTTATAAATAAAATACAGTTGAGCAAAACAGACCCGATGCAGGACTTTAAGCAGCACCACTCAATGCGAAACAGAAGCTGTACGAACATCTTTGGATGTATAAAACAGAGATAAAACTGCTGATGCTTATGTAGTAATCATTTTTATGTGTAAATCACTTGTGAGGCCATGTCCAGTTTTTGTCAACACATTGTAAAAAGGACATAGGAGTTTCACATAGCTTTTGGCAGACAACTAAATCTATATTAGTTAATGAAGGGACTGAACAATCTTATTGACATTGAAAGATTATTGGATCTGTTCTGCTTGAAAAAAATGTTGTCTTAGAGGCAACCCAATCAACATGTTGAAATATATCCAAGGCCAGTATAAAGATTTGCCAAAACAGCTTTTTATGCATAAAGATTTTTTATTGTTATTGGCCATTAAAAAAAAATAAAGGAAAAAAATACATAAGCATTGCATAGATATATGTAACCATTGTCTAAAGATTTGTGTTAAAGGTACAATGTTTGTAATTTTCCTATATTCTCAAGAATGCATTTATACTGTTTGTTCACATAAGCGATGTATATAATCCACAACATAAAGTAATTTGTTTTTAACGATATATTACAAAATGGAATACTTGAGAAGGGCTTTATATACTGGTGAATACTCTAGCAATACTTATAGCACGTAAAAATTGTATATAATTTTAATGGACTCACAATAAGGTTTAAGCACATACTATAACTATAATAAGAGGGATGACTCATTCTAAACTATTAGAGAACACAGGGTAGGCTGTAATGGGGTCTCATGTTCTGACTCTGGTCCCTCCCTTTGTTAGGATGGCAATCATTGTTATTAAAGGAAACAAGTATAAGAAGACAATGATCTCATAGTAAGTCAACCATGACACTGGCCTTGTAAATGCATTGGAAATGGAAAAATGGGTAATATGCAAGGCCAACTGACTTTTTATGAGCCTTTGTCATCAAATGTGCTGATATTGGAATCTCTGCATGTATGGCAATCCTAAAGTTGTCTTCACTCAGTAATCTGTAGTTTACCAGTGTTGTTCTATGAAATTCTTTAATTGTGTGACTTAAAAATAAATAACTGTTCAGTGTGCAAGATTTTATTTAAACTAGACCTTGGATATTGTTACTGAAACATAACTAGCTTAAAGTAGCATTACATGCTAAGAGTTTTTCAAGTAATGCCATCATAGTAGTCGGTTTCTCATACCCCAGTCCCCATATTTTACTAAGTATGTGGGCACAAGCACTTACATTTTTAACGCTACACCACTGCAGGCTCCCTAGTTGTGCAGAGCTGCTTCCCTGCACTTCCTGTAAGGAGATCATGTGCTCTGAGCATCTTATGTGCACTTGTTAGCTGGAAGCTGTTGCAGGAAGGAAAGAGGGAAAAGGGGAGTTGTTTGCTTCAGGTCTGTGTGTATGAATGGATGCAGGGCCCGGCTCAACCAGTAGGCGGAATAGGTGGCCGCCTAGGGCGCACTGCCCCCTGGGGCGCCTGGCCACTGTTGATCTGTCACTGGCTGCTTTGCATTGATTCATGTAAAAACTAACACTCTCTGACTGAGATAATGATATTGTATTATCACATGCCATTTGCAAATGTATATAGAAATAGTGACTGATCTGCCAAATACTCCGTCCCCACGCCCCGTGAGGCTATATTTTATGGGCACAGGTGAAGCTGTATTTGGTGGGTACAGGTGAAGCTGTATTTGATGGGCACAGGTGAGGCTGTATTGATTGGCGCTGGCGAAGCTGTATATGATGGGCACAGATAAGGCTGCATTGATTGGCGCGGGTGAAGCTGTATTTGATGGGCACTGGTGAGGCTGCATTTGATTGGTGCTGATCAGGCTGCAATTCATTGGCGCTGATCAGGCTGGGCAGGGAAAAGGGGGTGGAGTAAGAGGTGGAGCCAAGGGGGGTGGCAAAATGAGGTTTTGCCTAGGGTGTCAAAAATACTTGCACCAGCCCTGAATGGATGTGCACAACATCAGCTCTAGTGCCAGCCGGGTGTACCCACACAAGAGTGGCTCCATAGATCCCTGCAAGGGAAAGGAATCACTCTGAATCAGGAAAGGAGGAGAACACTAGGGGGACCAGGTGATTGTTGAGAAAAGAACCCCTAATTAAAGAAGAGTCAGCATATGCTGTAAGTATTGACCTCAGCATTCAATTTGTACAAACAAAAATACTTTAATGTCACTTTAAAGTACATATACTGTTTGGTATAACCAGACATGTTGTAGTGAGGTGGGCCAAAAGAAACAAAAAAAAAAAGCACCACTGCACCACTACAAATCATAGTAGAGATGTCTGACTTTCATCACATATGTATATAACATATCCCCAAAACATGATGGCTATTTATCATTTCAGGATAGTGGCCAGAGCCATGAAAATCATTATTTAAGCTTCTGTGGACAAATCATTTTTATAGAGACATTTATTCCAAACTGAATACAGCTGGTTCAGACTTGTTGACCATCATCAGTGCAGTGGATAAAAAAGAGTAGCTTACCAAGGTTAGGGAAGAATGGAGTTGCTAAGAGAGAGAGCTAAAGCCAAACTGAAAAGCTTCTGCTATGTTTTTTTAGAAATAATTACTCCACAGTACCTTCAGCTTCACAGGATTTGCTTTATAGCATATTTACTGCTTGTTAAAGCCCAAATGAACTTTCAATCTAAATAATCTAAACATTCCTGATGCTTTAAAACAAATGTTGTGCAAAGCTATAGAATTCATTTTCTTTAGAAAATAGCCAAAGTGTATCTAGAAAAGCTTGCCCCTGCCTGCCTGCTCCAGAGAGGGCCCCTGGCTCTCTGTATGGAAGCACTGGTCTTTCTTCAGATGTTTGAAATACCCCCTGCTGAGTCAGGGCTAGGACAATCCATGACTGGAATAAACAACATTATATTTAGGAACTTCCCATATTGTATGTATTTATTTTTAGGTAAGGTCCATTTGTTCCTAAATCAAATGTTAAAATCAAACAAAATGTTGAAGTACTTTTAAATGACAGTTACCAGGAAATCGAATGTACTAAGTATTTTCATACAAATGTTCATATGAATATTCATTTGACATGTATAACCATCTTAAGGGTCCTTCTCTATAGCATGCTGGCAGGGAAATGTTCTGAAAGGTAAAACTTTGAACGTCTTAAATTGTGATGAGATATCCACTGCCCAAATATCTCCCTCACCTAACACGCCTTGTCTACCACCACATTCAATACTTTCAACTTTTGACTTTGTCACCTCTGAGGGGGTTGCTAAACTTTTTTCCTCATCAACCACCTGCTCCCCTCCCTTCCTTCATAACTTTTATGATGACACTCTTGCTCTATTCTATGCTCTTTAACTCACATCTTCAATCTCTCCCTCTCTACTTGCATTTTTTCCACCTCCTAAAACATGCACTAGTCACCCCAGTAGTTAAAAAGACCTCACTGGACCCTACCAGTTCGAACAACTTAAAACCCATATACGAGAGAAGAATATCCCAAGAGGCCAGCTACAAATGTGCCGTCATCCCTTAATTGACAATATTTTGAAATGGCGACCCTCTGGGGTGGGATTTTTAAAGGCACAAAGAGAAGATTCAGTTAAGTGTATAAAACTTATTTTTTTATACAAAGATTAAAAGCAATCAGGAAATCTTGTCATTATTAAAAAATAATTTGTGTTACAATCATAGACATAATGAATGTACAAAAATCGAATGCATTTCGGTACAAAAGACCTTCATCAGAGGTGTTGGCTTGTACATTTAGGCCAATACCAGTTGATTCTGAAAAGATAGTAAAGAAAACATATAAGCTTAAGGTCTGTTGTATGATGATGCCCGGGAACCTCCACGACAATTATAAAGAGTGAGTGAGAAGTAACACTTACCAAAGAGTGTGAATCAGACAGTTTGATAAGGTTTAAAAAAGAAAAATAAAAACAGTAGGAGGTTTATGTTGGAACTCTGTAACTCCACAAATCACCGCAGGTCCTCCAGTGTGAGCAGGTCCGCAGGTCCCCACAAGGGATTCAGGTACCACCCTAGGGGCTAGGCAGTGACCGGAGGGCTGGGGGACAATAATGAAATATTATCTGATACACTATTTTCACTCCCTTACAACGAGGCCCTGCACAGATAATTTCCTATCTCTTCTGCTGTTCTGCCGTCATCATCTTTTATATGCCAGCCTGTTCACGCACTCTAGAGCCCTTACAGGTATTTACTTATGATACCTAGTCTAAAATGTATGCACATATTTTAACATATATGTGTAATGCAGGTCAATGTTTATTATATGTATATAAATATGCATATCACTATTGTTACCTTAGAGCCTAGACCCTATCTGTCCCCCCAGTCCTCTGGCCACTATTTGTTAGAGTGCTGCACAATTCTTTAATCTTAACTTATGTCACCTTACCCTCCATAATATTTCCAAAATGTGCCCTTTCTTAACAAACAACACCACAAAGCTACTAATTCACTCCCTTGGTATCTCTCGCCTTTTGCGACTCCCTTCTCATTGGCCTACTTTTGCACAAGGTATCCCTCCTTCTGTCTAATATGAATGCTGCTGCTAGATTTATCAACCTTATCAGGCAGCCAGTGGCCAATACCCCTTTCTGCCCATACGTCCACTGGCTTTTGCTGGCCCAGCTTATAAAATATAAAATACTAATGACAATAAACAGAGCCATCCACAACTCTACTCTAAGCTACATAACCAACCTCATCCCAATTGATAATCCAAACCTTCTACTCACTTCTTCAAAGACCTCCTGCTCTCTAGTTCCCTTGTTACCTCCAGGGCTTCTCCAGAGGCTCTCCCATCCTCTTAAACTCCCTACCCCAATCTATCTAGCTGTGTTCATCTCTGTCTGCCTTCAAAAGGCCCTTAAAGTGGAGTTCCACCCACATTTTTCACTCATCGCCATGCAGCACTAATGTGCATCCTTAAAATGAATTGGCATTTTTTTTTTTTTTTATGTTCACTTTACTTCACTGATTTATGCCTATATCTAATTTCACTTCCTCCTTTAGAGGCCACTGTGTCATACGTCATTTCCTGTTTTGCATTGGCTCCTGGGAGATCTTGGTCAGCTTGGCATGGCACTGCTCCCGTTTTGCATTGGCATCTATGGAAAATCTTGGTCACCTTGGCATGGCACTTCTTCTATTTTGCATTGGCGTCTATGATAAATCTTGGTCAGCTTGGCATGGCTGTGCCATGCCAAGCTGACCAAGATTGCACTGCACTGCACATGAGCGAGATCGGCAGGTGCATGTTGGGTAGCCAGCATGCACAGAAACCAGGAAGAAAAGAACACTTTGGCTTCACTGGAGATGACCACGCTGTACAGGAACTTCACAAAGTAAGAAAACGATGCTGCACAAATAGAAAACTGTGCATAGTTTACAGCATATCTTTGTTACATTGCATGAGGCATGTGTATTCTAGGGGTATTTTTATCTTAACCTCCCTGGTTATTTCAGATTTTTGGTGCTGAAAGCGGTACGATTATTTTGCATGGAAATTTGGCGTTTTATATTGTAGGCCTGTAATTCTTAGCAATAACTCACTTAAATCTGTCCAAACAAGAGTCTAGTAGACATCCCGGGTATGAAAAAGTTTGAAACATGAAATCATAAATTATAATATAATAAATAACTATAAATAATTATCAGAAATAATAATAAAATTTATTCAATAATGTAATCAAACCAAAAACACTGAAATTTGCGCAGTTGCAGAATTGTCGCTGTCGTCATTTTTAGTTTCTGATGATAAATTTCCCCAAAAATCATTATCACTCAATTCTGCAAATGATTCTTATTTACTATCACTGTTTTCTAGCTGATCAAAAACCACGTAAGGGACACTTTTTGATTGCTATGGACATTCTCATGTTTCCAGGCAGAAAGAATGACATTTATTATATAAAAGTGCATGCAGGGCTCTGGGCAAACCACTATGGACAAAGGGGATGTGAAATGATTTCATACAGCAATGTAATCTGTAAGATTACAGTGTACTGTATGTATACTGTGTGTTTCACTATTTGAATTTCCCGCCGGTCTCCGTCCCTGTGCGACGCAACGCTCGCAGGGAACGGAGCCCGGCACACAGAGGCATCGGGCGGGGGACAGACACGCTGACACCGCAGGAGGACATCACTGGATCCAGGGGGCAAGGTGAGCAACCCAGCCTGGATACAGCACTGCAATCCCGAGTGTGGCTCGGGGTTACCGCTAATGGTACTGAAATTCCATCCTGAGCCACACTCGGGATTACCGCCAGGGAGGTTAAAAGTCATATTTCGGCCAGAACTCCACTTTAAAAACTCATCTCTTCAGAAAATTCTATTTTACTTCACTTAAAATATTACCTCTACTTTCTCCCTGAACTTATCCCTCACATTTATTACCTTTTATCACTTTTAGATTGTAAGCTATAATGAGTAGGGCCCCCCTATTCCTTTAATATTGATCTGTATTGTAACTGTGCCATCTTCTTTTAATTTGTAAAGTGCTGATGCTATATAAATACCAATAAATATCAAAAATAATGTACTTGGAATTAGCTGATTTAAACTGAAAGTGTAATTTGCATTAAATATGTGTAAATATTTAAATGTCTATAGCCTGGCCAAAGTTCTATTTAACCTCTATTGAGCCATTACACACCAATGTTTCCTATACTTTCTATGTCAACGTGCTCTGCATGTTTTTTTCTTTTTTCAGTGCAGACTAAAAAACTTTAAACAGATTTAATATATTTAATATGAGGCAAAAATATAAACACATTAAATATGCAGACTGTGTGCTAATTTACAGCTGAAAAAACATACGGAATAATAATAAATAGTAACTTAGGGAAACTGCAGAAATACATTTTACCTAATATTTTATCTACAGTTTACAGTTGTCCAATAGAGGGACGAATAAATATTATGGTTTAAAAGTAAATTAAATTTAATTCATTAATTTGAAAATGCTGCAAGTATTAGCATTAACATTTCATTTTTTCATCATAAAGACTTTTTAACCAGTAAAACATTTTGTGGCAAGGCCATTCTTTTTTAGCCCATCTTGAAGACGTCCAAAATTCAGACCAAGAAAATTGAAAACAGTTTCTAAATTATATAAAGGATCTGTTCAATTGTAAAGGATATGTTTCATTCCTAATTAAAATAGTTTTAAACCCCAATGTAAATTAAAGTTATGTTAACTGTGTTTCTGGGATAGGTAAAAGTAATAATAAAAGAGTTGGAACATTTTTAAAGTGAAAATACTGCTCCGGCTGCTCTTAATTGTTGGTCAATTGGATGCCTATATTCCTAGCCATGTTACCTCTGTCAAGAGGCAAAATTAAAGTTTGGACTTTCTGATTCTTCCCATTATCAACATGACCAAGTGCTGATATATGCGGCTAACACTGAAGGGAACCCTGATCAGCGTTTTCTCAGGGAAAGGTAAGTTATTCAATCTTTAGTTACTCTTCATTTAGCCCTTCTAGAAAGAATATTATTATAATTGTATGTTTATATTTGAGTTTAGACAGTTAAATTCCATGATAACTTTATATTGTTTAAATATAAGAGCCATGTACACTCGACGGCCACTTTATTAGGTACACTTGTTGTATCACTTATGGATATATTTTTAACTGATTAATGACAAATGTCTCCATACATTTGTAATAATATCTCTCATCCACGGGTGGTTTAGTAAACTTTGACGTTGTGTGTTTAAAATGGCTGCCCCATATTCAATTGACCATGTGATTTTAGGGAGAAGTGCAACCATGTATTGATGACATCACTCACAAAAGGACCTGTGAGTGGTTAAGAGGGATGACTACATCCTGTGGATGATCTCTGGTATACAGGACTATAAACAGAGTCCCTGCGCATGGGAAAGGAGAAGTCAAGCCAAGCATGCAGCAAGGATTTCTCCTTGATCCTGTTCCAGTGAAAGTTATTGCCAGAGTTAGGTATATGTTAAAAGAAGGGGTTGGCGCTAATCTGAGATGTTTAAATAATATGAATCACAAAACAGTATATATCTTGGTTATATGGTACAGTAATTGCAAATTAATACATAAACTGTAAACAACCTATATGTTATATATAGATGAACGCAGCAATTCTGGGTAAGCAGCGCTGACTGACCCAGAATTGCTGCGTTCATCTATATATGAGTTTTATTTATCTACAAGCTTGTGGACTTTTTATCTTCAATAAATGATTCCTCTTGGTTGAGGCGATTTTACACTATGGAGAGTCTGCTCTTCTCTTTATAACTTTGATGAGCCCAAGATATCGTGTACCTCCGGTGAGACCTCGGGTATAACCTGACCGTACTACAAGAGAAGTGACGGACGAGGGACCATCGTTGCCTGTGTGGATGACATCCGACTGGAGAGTGTGACGCGCCAGTGTGGGACCCCTGAGTGACCCGGGACCATCCAAGAGCTTAATATATATGTGGGCCTACATATATCTGCAATCTGGTAAGCCTTTAATTCACTAGGGCGGGAACCCGGATTCATCATATATATTGATCTGTTATTCTCTCTACATACGGCTGACACCTGGAAGAATTTCCCAGTGATTGATCACGGAACTATCCAGCATATACCATCATTGTCACGCTTATTTGACTATGTGTAAGCTCCAGGAGATGTAATAGGAGCACCATTACGTTACATCTTGGAGCCTTGGAATCCTAAAATAAGGGACTATTTACCATATACTGTTTGCATATTTAATCGGGACATCTTATAACATATAGGTTGTTTACAGTTTATATATTAATTTGCAATTACTGTACCATATAACCAGGACATATACTGTTTTGTGATTCATATTATTTAAACATCTCAGATTAGCGCCAACCCCTTCTTTTAACATATATTACGACTAGTTTGGTCATTGTTTGGCAGCTCTCTCTACACTTACTTAGGCTTAGCGCAGTACTCCATTCAAAAAGAGTTAGGTATATGACCTTTCTTTGGGATATTCGAAATAGGAGTGTATGTTTAAGTCTTGTTATTTGGTGTAATGTTTATGGTAACTTTTATTTGTAAGTAACTCTATGTATTTTGATGTCCAGTAAAGTTTTGTTTTATGCTTTTTATCAAAACTGCTCTTGGTGTGTCTGTTCATTTTAAATATTCACTAGATATTTGAGTGGCTGTCCAGTACACCTTCATTATACATTTTATTGTTCCCACATTTGATACACCTTTTCAATTGCCTAGTAACACAAATTGCTAATCAGCCAATCACATGGCAGCAACTCAGTGCATTTAGACATCTAGACATGGTGAAGACGACTTTCTGAAGTTTGAAGGCTTTGAATGTGGCATGGTTATTGGTGCCAGACAGGCTGGTCTGAGTATTTTAAAAAACTGCTGATCTACTGGGATTTTCAATGCACAACAATATCTAGGGTTTACAGAGAATGATATGAAAAAGAGAAAATATCCAGTGATTGGCTGTTGTGCAAAGGAAAATGCCTCATTGATTTCGGAGGACAGAGAAGAGTGGGCAAACTGGTTTGAGATGACAGAAAGACAAAGGTAACTAAAAAAAACACTTGTTACAACCAAGGTATGCAGAATATCATCTCTGAATGCACAACACATCGAACCTTGAAGCAGATGGGTACAGCAGCAGAAGATCACACCGGTTGCCACTCCTGTCAGCTAGGAACAGGAAACTGAGGTTAGAATTCGCACAGGCCCACCAAAATTATATAATAGAAGAGTGGAAAAATGTTACCTGGCCTGATGAGTCTCAATTCCAGCTATGACATTCAGATGGTAGGGTCATAGTTTGGCGTAAACAACATGAAAACATGGATCCATCCTGCCTTGTATCAACGGTTCAGGCTGGTGGTGGTGTAATCTCGTGGGGGATATGGACCATGTCCAACCCTTTATGACTACAGTTTACCCATCTTCTAATGGCTACTTCAAGAAGGATAATGCACCATGTCACAAAGCTCAAATCATCTCACCACTGGTTTCTTGAACATGACAATGAGGTCACTGTACTCCAATGGCCTCCACAGTCACCAGATCTCAATCCAATAGAGCACCTTTGGGATGTGGTGGAACGGGAAATTTGCATCATGGATGTGCAACCGACAAATCTACATTGTAGATGCTATCATGTGAGTATGGACCAAAATCTCTGAGGAATGTTTCCAACACCTTGTTGAATCTATTTCATGAAAAACTAAAGTGAACTCCACCCAAAAGGGTAAGTTCAACTTTAAACATTCCTCCCCCCTCCTATGCCACATTGGGCATGTCCTTTTTTTTGGGGGGGGGGGCGGGTACTACAGATACCCAGCTCACACTTTTGGCCAGACCACCTAGGTGACCTGACTGGGAGTTCTCTCCGCCTCCCTCCCTGCAATCTTCTGGGACACAGGTCCCAGAAAATTGCCCGACTCTTAACCACTTGACCACTGGGCACTTAAACCCCCTTAACAACCAGACCAATTTTCAGCTTTCAGCGCTCTCACACTTTGAATGACAAT
The DNA here is from genome assembly GCA_018402905.1 of Glandirana rugosa. Classification (NCBI taxonomy): domain Eukaryota; kingdom Metazoa; phylum Chordata; class Amphibia; order Anura; family Ranidae; genus Glandirana; species Glandirana rugosa. Next base: position 1,647,667 of record BLSH010333321.1, on the reverse strand, counting down.
TACTCAGTCATGCAACACTGCACCCATATGAAATTTGCGTCCTTTTTTTCACACAAATAGAGCTTTCTTTTGGTGGTATTTAATCATCGCTGGGTTTTTTATTTTTTGCGCTATAATTAAAAAAAGACCGAAAATTTTGTAAAAAAATGCATTTTTCTTCGTTTCTGTTATAAAATTTTGCAAATTAGTAATTTTTCTTCATACATTTTGGCAAAAATGTATACTGCTACCTATCTTTGGTAAAAAAAAAAAACAAATTAGTGGATATTATTTGGTCTTTGTGAAAGTTATAGAGTCTACAAGATATGGTGCCAATCACTGAATATTGATCACACTTGATTTACTGACGGCCTATCTCATTTCCTGAGACCCTAACAAGCCAGGAAAGTACAAATACCCCCCAAATTACCCCTTCTTGGAAAGTAGACATTCCAAGGTATTTAGTAAGAGGCGTAGTGAATTTTTTGAAGTTGTAATTTTTTCCCACAGTTCTTTGCAAAATGAATTTTTTTATTTATTTTTTTTCCCCCCAAAATTGTCATATGTTAACAGGTTATTTCTCACACCCAGCATATGCATACCCCAAATTACACCCCAAAATACATTCTACTACTCCTCCCGAGTATGGCGATACCACATGTGTGACACTTTTACACAGCCTGGCCACATACAGAGACCCAACATGCAGGGAGCAACGTCAGGCGTTCTAGGAGCATAAATTACACATATCATTTCTTGACTACCTCTTGCACTTTTGAAGGTCCTGGAGCACCAGGCCAATGGAAACGCCCAAAAAATGACCCCAATTTGGAAAGCAAACACCCCAGCATATATTCTAGGAGGCATAGTGAGTCTTTTGAACATGTCATTTTTTCCACAAGTTTTTGGAAAATGTGGAAAGAAAATGAAAACGCATTTTTTTTTTACACAAAGTTGTCCACTTATACAATATTTCTAACACACAGCATGTACCTAGCAAAAATGACACCCTAAAATATATTCTGCTACTTCTCCCGAGTATGGCGATACCACATGTGTGACACTTTTACACAGCGGAACCACATACAGAGGCCCAACATGCAGGGAGCACCGTCAGGTATTCTAGCGGCATACATTTAGAATCTAATTTGACCATCTTTTACACTATTGTGAGGCACTGTGGTGGCACAGATGGGCAGGGTATTGGCACGGATGAGCAGTAGAATGGCACGGATGGGCACTGTAGTGGCACAGGTGGGCACTGTAGTGGCATGGATGGGCAGTGTAGTGGCATGGATGGGCAGTGTAGTGGCATGGATGGGCAGTGTAGTGGCATGCATGGGCACTGTAGTGGCACGGATGGGCACTGTAGTGGCATGGATGTGTCACGGATG
>BLSH010333321.1:1629329-1641596 GCA_018402905.1 Glandirana rugosa | reverse complement strand
TCTTTACCACCTTGTCTTACCTGTAGGTAAAAGAGGTCTCAATTGTCAATGTATTTTCCATTCTACAGTGCTTTTTACTTGCATTACTTTATATACATTAAAGGGAATTTGTATTATGATCTAAAATGAAATCTAAGCTGAGAGAAGCAAGGATTTGCCAGTGGTGACCTTGCCTTCTAAAGCTGATGCTTACCTGTCATGTTCATCTTTTGGTTACTTACTAAATAGCTTAGAACAAACAAGCAGATCCCCAGTTTCAACTTGGCTTTGACCTCACTGAGAACAGGGCTCAGAAAATATTCAAGGCGAAAGATTAGAATGAGAACATGTCAACTGTTAACTCTGGAGAAAATGGATGTCCATTCTGTTCCACCATTTCTGAGGAATCCCCTGGATATTCCCTACCATAAAAATGGTTTCAAAATGTAAAGGCTGAATATCATCTTATATATTCCGTTCTGGATAGACTGGCTTGATAGAATGATTTGAGTGCTAAAACCCCTGCCATATTTATTGCTATAATAATGACATCTATTTTGTTCATGAATGGTTTGAATTTAATAGATTAATTAATTATATATTCTATTTTAAGTATCTTGAAAGATGGGTAGTAAGAGAGTTGAAAACCCCTTTCAAAAATATTTTTCTCTATTTACTACTGATTCTTGGGAGTAATACTTCTGGGTTTGCTGTGCTGCCGAAAATATTTTCCAAAGCGCTACTCTACGAATACAATTTAAGATAGAGGATAACTAAAAAGTTATCATTTTAGGTTTGTTAACCTAGTGGTTTTAGTGGTTTACATTTGAAGTGACAGCAAAATCTATTAATTTATCCTGATAGTAATACACATAAACCTTTTTGGGGTGTGTGGCTATTCATATGCATCAATGCATTAATTCAAACTGGACATGCAGTATTGCATATGTTTGCACAATTTAAGTCAACTCATGGAACTGAGTGGTAAATGCAAGGAACTTTAGTGTGGATTTTTTTTGTGTTTTAACACATTTGCATAAACTTTAAAGTGATATTACAGCTTTGGTTTTTTTTTACATTAAAATAATTAACATCTTATACTTACCTGTTCTGTGCACAGAGCAGCCCCGATCGTCCCCTGCCAACACTCTTGGACCCTCCCTCCTGCCCAGTGCCCCCAGAGCAAGCAGTCCATTCACACACAGAGTCACGTCTCAGCCCCGCCCTTCTCTCTCCTCATTGGCTCACTTGCTGTGATTGAAGGATCAAGGCTCTTGTGCACAGCGCTGGAAGAAGATCGGGCTCAGGTAAGTTTTGGGTGGGGGTGGGGGGGATGCAAAAGATGCATGAAGAAAAAACCTTCATCACCCACATCATTTATTTTTAGGGGTTGAAATGCGTCACCACAACGGTGGTGGATTCACAATCCAATTCCAACTGTTTGTATGGACATCTCATGCATGGTCAAAAGGATGGTCTAACTAGGACCAATGTTCCTCAAATGGTATTCTTTTATAACAATTTTTTACAAGATTTAATAAAAGAAGTTTTATCCAATATGCATATTTAGTTGATATTGTGTGATTTCTGTTGCTGCCAACATAGTTTCACGGGAGATATCTTTGTATCATCAAAGGAAAAACCCTTGAGCCTTTAGAACCACTTTAATGTACTTCCCTTATTTTGCACCAGAAACACTTGCTACTGCATAGACATAAAAGTGGAGGTGCTCATTGCTTGTTACTTATTGGAAACATTAAATAAAATAGTTTTTTCAGTTTTGACTGAAAGCATTGCCCCAGAACAAGCACTCAAAAAAAAAAAAAAAAAAGAAAGTTCCAAGAACAGAACTTTTCAAGGATACCAAATATGTCTACATTATTCAGTATATTATTTAGTACATGCCTACATTATTCAGTACATGCCTACATTATTCAGTACATGGTACATTTTTGTAAACCAAACTATATTTGACATCTGTGCTATTTAGACTGAATATTGCTACCTTTGGAACATCAGGGGTCATGCTAATTGGCTACTGAATGCATTCCTATAAGCAATGCTGTGCGGTAGTACATGCAGTGTATGTATGAAAACATGACTGAATGGGGACTTGACACATACTGTATTTTTCAAAGAGGAGATACAGGATTTAACAGTATCTTTTTAAAATGACGGCTTGAAATAAAAAAGATGAATAGTGTCCATTTGGATATTATAAATGTACATCTATCACATACACATTACATGCACAAAAGACTCTGAATGCCAAACTAGCCATATCCTTGCTTTCAGAGGGTAGAATAATGGGGAGTCATGTGAGAGCATCCAACCAAGGTGACACATTTTCTATGACTTGTCTGTTAAGATAATTTGTATCCAAATTATTTCCACCTATTTACTGATCTCACTTAAATCACTTGTATCTGCAAAAGGCATCTAATGCTAATGCATGAGATAGAACTTGTATTTGAGCTTTGACATTTGGAAAATATTTAGTTTGCCTGTGACTTGGCTTCAAATGATTATCCAGAAATCCAGTCCATTATCACACTTATTACAACTTGGTGGAGACATTAATTAAATGAGACCTAGACTGTGTACAAAATATTGAGCACGTGAACTGCACTTGAAATAAATTCATCACTGTACAAATGGTAGTGCCTAATAAAAGCCACAATCCATCCTTTATTTGTTCCAATTTATACATCATTGTAAGATTTACTAGAACACGTGGATTGTGTTGATTATTCTGCAAATTGGTGGATGTGGAGCTTGAGAATCACAAGCCGTGGCACAACGTTTAAGCTGCTAAAGAGCACCAGACAGAGACATTTGGCAATGAAATGGTAATGACATCTTAGATTTACATGGTTCTGCCTAGACCACATTAGCAGGTTTTCTGCCAGGTACATGTGGAAATAACATTACCAAATGCAGGTGTTTTAAGTTACCCTTTACAGCAAATACCCTCATTAGTGTTCTTCTGCAAACTGTATCTTGGTGTAAGGTTCTGCTCTGTGTCTTTTTCATATTGTTGTATTAGATGATTTCTTTTAAGATAACCTGATCTATTATCTACATAGAATAATTATAATATTTCTTGTGCATTGTCCTCTTTATTTCTGTCCTGGAAGAATAAACATGTCTTCCCAACATTAAATCAGCATAATGCCATTAATAAAACTTACACAATTATGCTAACCATTTTTGGTACATCCCATCCCATTGAGTTGATTTACTTATGGAATAAAGGCTGTACATTTAGCATAGTGAATATTCACTTTGCTTGGGGAATAATGGGAAGCTGTGCTTACTTTGAATAAAAAACACAGGAGTTGATTTATTAACCTCCCCGGCGGTATGATTATGTCAGATTTTTGCATCTCAAAGCGGTACATTGTTTCGCATAGAAATTTGGCGTTTTATATTGTAGGCCTGTAATTCTTAGGAATAACTCACTTAAATCTGTCCAAACAAGAGTCTAGTAGACATCCCGGGTATGATAAAGTTTGAAATAAGGAAATCATAACTTATACTATATATGAAAAAAATATATATAATATGATAAATAACTATAAATAATAATGTAATCAAATAATAAAACTGAAATTTGCTAAGTTGCAGAATTGTCGCTGTCATCACTTTCAGTGCCTGATGACGAATTCCCCATGAATCAGTATTGCTCAATTCTGCAAGCGATTCTTATTTACTATCGCTGTTTTCTAGCTGATCAAAAGCCGCTTTTGACGTAAAGGGATGCTTTTTGGATGCCATGGACATTCTCAAGTTTCCAGGCAGAAAGAATGACATATATAATATAAAAGTGCATGCAGGGCACTGGACAAAGCACTAGGGACAAAAGGGATGTGAAATGATTTGATACAGTAATGTCATCTTACAGATTACAGTGTACTGTATGTGTTATGTGTGTTTCACTTTTTGAATTTGCCACGGGGACACAGCTGGGGGGGGGGGGGGTGGGGGAGAACATTGCAGGATCCTGGGGACAATGTAAGTAACTTTGCCTGGATACTGCTGCGATCCTGAGTGTGGCTTGGGGTTACCGCTTTTGGTATTGAAAACTCACCCCGAGCCACACTCGGGAATACTGTTAAGGAGGTTAAAGCTGTAGAGTGAAAAAATGTGGTGCAGCTTTGCATAGAAACCAATCAACTTCCAAGGTTTTTTGTCAAAGCATAATTGAACAAGCTGAAGTTAGAAGCTGATTGGCTACCATACACAGCTGCACCAGATTTTGCACTCTTCAGTTATAGTAAATGAACCCCACAGTTTTTGTTTTAACTTGACTTGACAATTAATCACAAGACACCTGGAAGGTTTTACCTCCTCCATGCTCCATGATCAGGCCTCTTTTTGCTATTCAGCACTGTGCTACTTTAACTGGCAATTGCTCCGTCATGCAACATTGTACCCAAATTAAATTTATATTATTTTTTCACACAAATAGAGCTTTCTTTAATCACCACTGGGTTTTTTTTTTTTTTTTTTGCTATATAAACAAAAAATACAGAAAATTTTGAAAAATTAACATGGCTTTCTTAGTTTGGTAAATTTCTTCACAAATTTGGTAAAAAATAACTCAGATCAGTGTATATTATGTAGTCTGTGTGAGCCCAGGTTCACACTGAGTGCGGGAATGAAATGGTGCGAGTTCAGCATTCACCATTTCATTCCCGCATGTCAGTCACGATTTCAGCGGCGATTTCACAGGTATCTGTGCGGATTTCTGCACAGATGTCTATGGAAATCGCACCTGAAATCGCAAAAAGTAGTACAAGAACTACTTTTTGAAATCGGTGCGGCGCCGCGCCGATTAGGACGGTGCCATTTCCGGCAATTACTGCCGATTTGGCATGTCAAATCGCATGCCAAATCGTGTCAATGGGAACCAGGGCTGAAAGTTATAGCGTCTACAAACTATGATATATATATTTAAAATTTGAATAATCCTGATGTACTCTAGGCCAGTCTCATTTCTTGAGTCCCAAAACTGCCTGGACAGTACAAACACCCCCCAAAATGACCCTTGTTTGGAGAGCAGACAGGCCAAGGGTTTTAGTAAGAGACATGGTGAGTTTTTGAAGTTTTTTGTCACATTTTTTTGAAAAATTAAGAAATTAAATAAAATTTGTTTTTTTCACAACTTTTTTTTTTTTTTACATACCAGTGCAGTACAGCATCTAGTATCATCATTTGACTGGTGTGGCGGTGATCAGGGATATAGACTGGTGACAGTATGTCATTTGTTATTATATGTTTTAAATATTTTTTGTTCTTTTTTAACATTTTATTTTTTACATTTTTTTTCTGACATAGTGTCATCAAAGTAATTTAGTGTCACCACAGTACTGCATTGCATTTTCATACTCTGAGGGGTGATCAGGGATTTTTTTTTACACTGTTATTGCTTATAATGATCAATAGTTTTAATTGTCATAAATGGCTTTCATTCATGACAGCTTGCTTACAATTGTGATGCTGTGACTGGCTACAGCTAATCACATGGTACAGGGTACCATGTACCATGTGATAGCTGAGGACCAATCACAGCATCACAATAGTAAGCAAGATGTCATGAATAGAAGCCATCCATGCTATCATGTGATCGCTATGATTGGTCATGGCGATCACATGATACCCCAACTGCTGACAGCGAAATTCATAGATGGATCGAAGCTAAGCTGATTCTGCAGGGACCGGCTGAATTTCGATCCACCTATAGCCATTCTCGTTGGAGAGGAGTCGATCTAATGATCAACTCCTCTTGAATGAGGCTACTAGTAAAATTTAATTTGATCAGCACATGATCATTGTATTCTGCAAGTGGAGAAATCCCGCTGTCAGAATACAATAGCTCAGTGGGGAGGATTCCTCTATCTACCTTGTATGTGTGGACAGGGTAATCTGTTTAGTTTTTTTGATCAACCCATTGGCTGATCTAGAAAAACTGATCAATGTATGGCCAGCTTCAGCTAAAACATCTGAAACCATGTGGATTTTGCTCACTAATTGGTCAACACCCAAACATTTGTCAGACTAGAAAACACTGGACTGCAGTAATTTATGGTCACATAATGTCCCTTCTTGTTTAACAGGCCAGTATTGCATAAAAACACTATAGGGATCATAACACTGTTGTTAAACTAAAAACCCATCCACTAAAAGCTTTAACATGTAAATCATTTTCAATATTTGGAAATCTGCAGCTTTCATTAAAATAATACATAGTGATCCTGCCATGAAGGTCAGTGTTCAGGTGCTTTATGTTATAGGGCAGGGGTCTCCAAACTATGGCCTCCAGTTGTTCAGGAACTACAATTCCCATCATGCCTAGTCATGTCTGTGAATGTCAGAGTTATACAATGCCTCATGGAACGTGTAGTTCAGCAACAACTGGAGGGCTGTAGTTTGGAGATACCTGTTATAGGGTAACAACGTACTGTCCCTGTCTTCCAGTTGTGCTTCTGTGTTTTCAGCCTGTCCCATGAAATGCTGAAGAAGACATTAAGTAGGCATTTCAACATCCATTACACAGATACAGTACACAATTGTTATCATCAAGAAACCTGTCCTAAGAATTGTCATGCACCTATTGCTGGAGTGCATGTAGAAAGGAAGTGGCTGCAGATAGTCTGCAGGAGACCAGCTGAGATGCAACAAAAGATACAAAGGTGAAAACAAGTATTTTATTTAAAAAAGGCAATTGTTTATGATACACAATGCTCTAACAAACTAGGGTTTACATCTAATTTGATTCTGATTTGATATTAACATTATAATATATAATGCCATATTAACATTAACGATTTTGAAGCACATAATATAACAAATAGTTGAATAATGATATGATTTTCAAAAAAAAATACTGTGAATCTATTTTGCCAACTTGTCTGATACGTGTGATTTATCATACTTATAGTAAAATGGCTTAAATTGTACACAAATAAATCATCATGGGTTACATTAGTAAAAATTTGCAAACCATTATTGATAACAAGCTGCCAAGATCTAAACGTTTCTTTTTAATAAATGTTTACAACATACAGGTAGATGTAACAGCATGTTGACATCATATTGAGGCATCAAAATATTTAGGCGCAGAGGACCTGATTTACTAAAATATGAAATGCAGTGATGTGAGGTGAGCCTGGGCCACATTTACTAAAGTGTAAAATGAGCAGAAGTGAACCTGTCCAATTCTGCTATTAACTGCAGGATCAATAAAAAAATGGTTTACTTTGTCTTATTTTAAACTTTAGCCAATCCTACTTATGATCATTTCGCACTTTAGTAAATCAGGCCCCTATGCTTAAATAACAGTAAAGAATAGAATATTTTTTGTTTTCTTAATTCTACACCAAATTTGCATTCTAAACATTGTTTAATATAAACCCTGCTATGTCTCTGAGGGCTGAACGTAGCATATGGACTCACTGGACATGATTTCATAGACATCACTTTAGCTTAACATATAAATCATTGGAGGTAAAATGTTAATGGAGCATCATTTTGACTTGGCCAAGTGAGCCTGCACTCAGAAGCAGTAATTTCCTTCACACACGACTTTAATACTAAAATAATTACAGCTGTACTGAGCTAAGTAAAAGATGCTCTTCTTTAGTAATTCAAACCACTGTGTGAATTTTATTTCTTTTAAAAAATGTCTTTCATTGCCAGAAAGACATGAAGGGGTCACCAAAAGTCAACTGGTGTTAGTATTCCTTTTGTTGGAATATAGTCTTTATTCCCTGTAGTCTGGACTTCTATGATACCCCAGTTAACAATGACATTGGACTCCATTAAGAAATGATTCAGCGTATGAAAACATGTCCTGTAGCTGTGTATAGATGTCAAAGAAGTCTCATATCATCTGGCTTTTAGCCATGTTTCCGGTTGTTCTGCTATAGGGAGACCCAATGCCTTTAACTGATAAGGTATCTGCGCTTGCTGCATGAGACAACATAGAGTACCAGAGAGGGGCACCTCAACGGCATCAGCTGGCAGCAATTGTACACGACAACAAGGACATGTCGAGTCCTCTCTGGCATCCATCACCTCACACAAATGCATACATTCCGGCCTTCTCTCTCCCACTGTCCCACCATGGCTGAAATCCCAACTCCATACACCTATTATGAAAATGGTGGAATGCAATTGAAGGCTTGACCATGTTTTTATACAGGATGCTTCTTCCACTTAAACTGAAATATAGAGTCAGTATAATAATATAGTATATATAGTCAATAGTGAAAACTATTAGCTAGAATAGAAAAATTATTTACCACATTGTTTTTATGAATAAAGTGGGCATGATATACTGAAGGAGTAGAATGATTGCACATTGCAAAGTGAATTTTCACTAATGTTAGTGAATGAAGTGAAAATTCACTTTAAAACCAATACCCAATCATGTGCATGGAAAATTAGAAAGAGTATTTTCGCACGTACATGACTGGATGACTTCATTGGCTAAGTGAAAGTTAGCTTTGCCAAGTGAACATGCTCTACTCCTTTAGTAAATCAATCCCACTGTGTACATCATGATGAACTGCATACTAAACATAAGAGTGTGGATTTATTAGGAGCAATATAATAATAACTTATTAGTAGAAGGGACTTGATCATTTTTCTTCTTCTGCTTATTTTGTAATTCTTTCAAATGTGGACACACAGGAAATTTCAAATAAAGTTAAATGAGGTACTACAAGGGTTAGAACATCAGTCATGTAAAATTCCATAAGGATAAAGGAATTCCTTCACTAAAGAGATTATAGGGTTACATACGTATTCTGTCTCATCTGTGATGTTATACTGTGTTTATTAATATTAATATATATATTTTTTAAAAGCCCATCAGCAGGCTCGGATCCCTGCCAATTAAAACCCAGGGCCCGGTGATACCAAACATGTCATATAAAATGAATGTACTTTATATTATCGTCATGTCTTGTGGTAGGTGTGGTGGCAGCGCAAGCTCATGCGAGTCAAAGGAAACTTCAGTTTTCTTGGCACCGGTGAAAATAAATATTCTTAAAGTGGCAAATAAACAGCACAAGAGCCATTTGTTCCGTTCAGCGGCAGAGTGAATATATTTTCTTTCAATTATGTGGAAGGAAATCAATTTATTAACAACTTTGCTGCCAGCAGGGGTCACAACAACACATTGTAGTTATGTTGCAAAAAGTATTGGCTAGGTGTTAAACCCGCACACCTTCTTTTATCAGTAATCTGAGTTAATTCAAACTTATGCTGTTGAACAATCAGTGCGTCTAAATAAACAGAAAATCTGAATGCATAGCGAGGTCTAATACATTTATCCTATTTGGCTGCCACCTTCACATGTAAACATACAGCTGAGCATATAATAGTTATATGCAGCTTGTCTTTACATCACATCTTCTGACACTCTTCACTTTTTTCTGAAGTGTCTGTATTTAAAAAAGAGATGAGGTCACCTGGCATTACTTGAATAAACCAAGGCCTTTCTTCTACCAACGTTTATAGCAAAAATAAAGGCTTACACATTTAAGCACCATTAAACGTGGAATTAAAATTGGTGGCAAGCTGTAAGGTCTGTTCCAAGAGCAATTCACGGTGTCAATTTTATTTCTAAACTAATTCCCTTGCCTGCTTTTACTAGTTGGATTTTTTTTTTGGTGTGTTAAGGGAGGTGTAAGATATTAACCTAGCTATTGAAAGGCGTGTCTTGTTTTAGCCTGTAAGACAGAAGAAAAGAGTGTGGTTTATTGTACAAATATTCTTGTTACTGGATATTTTATATTTTTGGAAATTCAGGTTACACAGTCATTAAATAAGTTATAGAAAAATGTTTTAACAAAGGATGTAAGCAAATGGAATGTTTGCATTTACAAGCATCCTTGTACAGCCCAAGAGTTGAAAATGTTACATAAATCTGTGTATTCATTCTTAGAAATTACATAAAATATTATATTTTATAATAAAGCACGGAAAGTGTATCAAAATCCATAAGGCTCTTGATACTGTTAACAATGTATATATACTGTATCCCCCTACTGTAAATGGCTGTGGAATATGCTGGACCTATATAAAAGAGCTATACATATTTTTAAATACTTAACAAGGCATACAATTGTAAACACAAACTCTTTTTTATTTGCTAATGTTTTCTGGCTAGAGCTGATTATCTCTAGTAGAGTCCCCTTTGCTGTTTTGGTTATCAATATACAGAATAATAGTTAACAAGGCTCTCTGGAGGCCTGATTACCATTCTTCAACTTAGCACACATTAATATAAATTTAACATTATATAAGCATTTTCATAATATGTGAAAACTAAGCTGAATTTTAGAAACCTTCACAGCTCTTCTAATATTGAAATAACTGCTAACGAATCAAGTTATACGAGTGTGAAGGTATGTACTGTATAACTTATTTCATTCATTGTGGTATATATAATTAGTTACTTTTAAAGAATATCCTGAAAAATTTTGTTGTATGTATGCAATGACAATAAAGTATATCGTAACTCAAATTATTTTTTTAGTTATAAAAAAAATGCCAAAATCTAATTTTCAAAATAACTAAATAAATAAACCTATAATATTGATGAAGAATTTTTACAACATATATATGTCTGTGCCATTGTTTTATTTTACTAATATTTATTAAACTAAGAGGATTATAGTATTTATTGTATGCTTTTAGCTAATTTCTAATATATTCAAATAGGAGAAAATCTTAGTTTAGTAGTGTAGCTAGCACACATCTAATATATCTAAGCAACTGTTGTCCATAGCTTCATCTATAAGCATATTCATTAAACAGGCAAATTCAAATGTATGTAGAAGTTTATAAAACAAGTTACAAAATTTGTTTTAAATCGCAGAAAGAGGTTGACTCTTGAGTATTCGGTCTGTAATTTGAAGTCATTAGCCCAAACTTTAACCTAGTATTTTTATGTTAGGTATACTATATATTAACTGTTTTGCATTAAAGACATCTTGTTTTTATTTCCGTACAAAAATTAATTGACATTAATATATTTCAAGTAAGACATGAGCAGAATGCGTACGAGGGGGAGAACGAGGTTTAATAAATGTGACAAATGAGGGTTTTTAAATCAGCGAGCCACAACAACTGAGTCAGAGGAGACACTGTCTGAATAAAGAGCACATTTAGTAGAGACTTGAAGGAATTACATAAATGGGATTAAAAGAGTTGCAACTTTGAACTTATCTTAAGTAACTGACCCTCAAAATATACAGACCAAACGTTTGCTGCTTGCACCATATAGAAATGTCCAGAAACATTTGCATCAATCTATTCTTTAAGGCAAGTCAAAATAAGGAAGGCAGACTTACTAAGTTATCTCTTGATGTTATTTTAGCTGCCTAGTTGTACTAATAGACAATTAGCAGGGGATATGTGTGTGAAGCTCCTTTAAGCTTCATGTAAGTAATGTTAACCCTTTATTGTAATCCAGGGTGTGTTGTGAGTTCATGTCAGCATTGAGGCAAAAAGTAATTTTAAATGGTGAACATTCAAAAATAATGCTTCACCTCAATCCAAGATGAATGAATTCAGTTTTTTAGTGCAATTAAATCTAAAAGTGTAAAGGCACATTTGTTTAAAAAATAAAAAGTTAATGGCATAAGCAGTCCTTTAAACCAGAATAGACATATTATTCTTTATTATATGTTAACCATGTGTACTGATTTCTTGGACAGAAGAAAAAAATCTAATTTCCCTTACCTTCAGGCAGAAATATTTACTAGCATTTTTGCAAATTCTTGGTCCCTCCGTATCAAATTCTCTGGAGAATGCAGAGCTGTAAAAAAAAAAAATCTCTCTAAAAAAATTTAACAATGAGTATGAAGATTTAAAATCACTTCAAAATAAAATACTTCTTATATTTGGAACAAACTGAATTATTTTAGAATTTGCAAATAACAGTCTCCCTATTAAACAAACAGCGATGTTGTTCACATTGGTCCAACTAACTTTTTTTTAGCACATTAGTGCTAAAGTAAAGTTAAAGTTCTCGGCAACAGCGGTGGGTACCACTTCATGACAAATTAAAAGGACATTAGGGTGTACTTTCCAAGTTTTAATCATGTTATAAAGAGATGTTCTGTAATTAGAGAATAAATGGAATATTTATTTGTTCTTATATGAAAAACCCCTGAATGCCACAGTCTGACCTCAAATAAAATGCCATTTTTTTAACGCAGGTTTTTCTTTTTATATATGCACTGCTTGAACTCTATGCCTCCCTGGTTCTTA
>BLSH010333321.1:1618222-1629319 GCA_018402905.1 Glandirana rugosa | reverse complement strand
ACCGGGTAGAAACTCATTTTTGGAAAAATTTTTAACACGTGTAAAGTACACCAGAAAAAAAAACGTAATTTTAGTGTACGGTTTTCCGATTATCTACAGTGTATCAGAGTTTGTTTTTGTAATGACTTTTAGATAAAAAAAGCGTGTAATCGTGACAACATGTATGACTGTAACGTCGTACGTGAGGAATCGTTAGACGTAAACTATTACATAAACGACGTACGTACGACATTGACCACGTTTACATATATAGGTACAAAAAATGTGTAAGTAAGTTACCACATGTATGTATTGTAAATGATACCTGGAGATGAGAGGCTAATGCAGGCACCTCCTGCTGCTAACACACACATAATAGGCCTGATTTAGTAAATGTTATGTATGTACACCATTGAATGAATGTGTAAAAAACATGGATATATACATTTGCACCAGTTACAGCATGCATGCAGCAAATACATTATCAAATGCAGATTGCTAAGGAGTGCATGCTGCAATGTCAGTATGTACAACAGTGCTAATGTGCGAAAAAAATAGATTTTCAGTAATGTTTTTGTTTGAGACTATGTGACATCTATTAGCCTTTTGGCATGTGATTTTAATGCAAAAAAAAAGACCACATGAAATGTGCACAATTTTTAAAAAGGTTTTTACTCAAAGATGGGCCATTTCTATACACAGAACAGTATCCTGCGAGTAAGTCTAAAGCAGGCCGATAACAGTCTCACCCTTAGAGTAAATACTTGAAGCATACTAAGCATCTCTGAATGAGGGGGTCACAGATCCTAACATTACAGATTGACTAGAGTTCAACTGCTGTTCTTGATGTGAATATTTGTTAGAAAAAAACCCCACAGAAACAGTAATGAGTAAATCCTTTTCTCTTTTTATTTTGACGGAACAGAGACTAGGGGTTTCATTTATTGATTGGAGATTTACTATTTGTCAATCATATTTCAAGCTATTGTTAAATATGTGTAGTGAGTGCACCAATCAATCTAGCAGCTGGCACGCAACATGACTATACAAAAACCTTAAGAATAAATAAAAGGTAAATCCCTTGATAAAGTGCGTGCGCACGAAACGCGTTGAGAGGGGCCTACGTGCTGATGTCACACTGCCGCGTCCTCATGTTTGGGGCAGTGGCCGCCATTGTAAGTTGGACTGACTCTGATCTATTTACATGTGATTTTAAACATTATACAATATGCTACTACTTTATACGAGTATTTCTGGGCTCCTTGTTTTGGCAAGCTCTTTGTATGCAGTATGGAAGTTCCTGGAAGAAGGAGTCTATGCTACTAACAAAAGTCGATGAGGAATGCCAATTAAGGAGTATTGATTGAAGCTGTTTATTATCTTATTTCTTGTGAGTGCATAGGTTGAATGGAGGCTCACGTGCACTGGATTTTTTCACTATTGTTGGTGGATCCTGCTGGTTGTTACTCACTGCTAGATGGTTTGGCTTTCTGGTCAGCATCTAGTACATCAAAAATTCATTTAATGATTGAACTTTCTACACATTTTGGACACTCTTTTTACAGTTTTGATTTAGTTCACTTTAACCTCCCTGGCGGTATGATTATTTCAGATTTTTGATGTTGAAAGCGGTATAATTATTTTGCATGGAAATTTGGTGTTTTATATTGTAGGCCTGTAATTATTAGGAATAACTTAATTAAATCTGTCCAAACAAGAGTCTAGTAGACATCCCGGGTATGAAAAAGTTTGAAACATGAAATCATAAATTATAATATAATAACTAAAAATAATTATCAAAAATAATAACGTAATAGTAATAAAATGTATTCAATAATGTAATCAAACCAAAAACACTGAAATTTGTTTAGTTGCAGAATTGTCGGTGTCGTCACTTTCAGTGTCTGATGATACATTTCCCCAAAAATCAGTATCACTCAATTCTGCAAATGATTCTTATTTACTATCTGTGTTTTCTAGCTGATCAAAAACCACTTTTGACGTAAAGGAACACTTTTTGGTTGCCATGGACATTCTCAAGTTTCCAGGCAGAAAGAATGACATATATAATATAAAAATTCATGCAGAGAACTGGGCAAACCACTAGGGACAAAGGGGATGTGAAATGATTTCATACAGTAATGTAATCTTACAGATTACAGTGTACTGTATGTGTTATGTGTGTTTCACTTTTTGAATTTCCCGCCCGGCTCCGCCCCCATGCGATGTGACGCTCGCAGGGAACGGAGCCCGGCACACAGAGGCATCGGGTGGAGGACACAGCCTGCAAACACAGCAGGGGGACATCGCTGGATTCAGGGGACAAGGTAAGTAACGCTGCCTTGGATGTGGCTCGGGGTTACCGCTCTTGGTACAGAAAATCCACCCGAGCCACACTCGGGAATACCGCCAAGCAGGTTAATACCTTTTTAGATTTTCATTTAAGCTTTACCATATTTGATGTAAATTTAGAATATTATATTTATTAAGCGCTGTCCTTATATTTTTTTATATTTCAAACTATTAAAAGCATCCTTATGGCCCCATAGCAGATGTTTTTGGGGTTTAGCTATTGTCCTAAAGTGTAGGCCCTCTACCCCTCGTCATCAATGTGGGACCCAGATAGACTAAAGGAAGATGGCAATGAGGAGTGGGATATTTGTACTCTGGGATCAAAGAGGGAGAATGGGCGTTGAGACTTTAAATATACCCCTAAGTGTGCACAATAACATAGAAACAGATACTAATTACATATAATATGTCTAAAATAATTTTGTCTTTATTTTATACAATATAAAAAGCATATACTGCTATCAATATAATACATTACAAACAAATCTGTGTATAAGGTCTACTAGAAAGGTGAACGCATTTCACGGATCATCTGCTTCATCAGGACCAGTAGAGTTAGGCACATTGAGATTGAAAAATCAGACAATTTAAAAACAGATCTATAACAAAAACTAAGAAAATCATACATCATATCAAAAAATACAAACTTATTATTAGAGTGTTGGTACAGGTCAGATTATAGCATTTTATCCAAAAATAGCTATTCTTTCTATTGCTGTTCTTAGCAATATATGCTTTTTATATTGTATAAAATAAAGACAAAATTATTTTAGACATATTGTATGTTATTAGTATTTGTTTCTATGTTATTATGCATGGGGGGTATATTTAAAGTCACAGCACCCATTCTCCCTCTTTGCTACTATAAACGAGATGATATCCCTGTGTTCACAAGTTATTATGTAATATAATTACAATCCTTCCCACAAACACAAATTCCTTGCATCTGTACTCTGGGAAGTCGTGTAAACTTCTTGTAAAAGGTGTAATACAGGTGAACTAGTGAGGGATGCTTATCCTCAGTTACCAGTTCTCAACTAAGCAGATTGAATCAACTGGGCAATGATCAACATAACTCTTGAATTAGTTTTATTTACCCATGCTGGATTACCTAGGGTCGTGCGCATTCAGTTTATTACATTTACTATCCCATTAGCGTATTTGATATCTTGAGGTTTCTTCGTGGCACCCCAACCTAACCCTAGAAACTGGTTGGATCTCGGACGGTTGAGAGGTCATTAAAACACATGCTTTTAATCACTTTTCACAGACTCGTACATGTTATTTTATATGTCTTGTTGCATAAATAAAATTTGTATACCTTTTTTTTAATATATTTTAATATATTTTTTTTGCCTATAAAGTCCATTCTTTCCTACTTTTCATGGTTTTGACCATATCCTCAGTTATAAGTTCTCAACCAAGCAGACTGATTCAACTGGGCAAATCAATATTCTGTGTAAAATATCTGCTTGTTATGGATTGGTCTGATCTAGTGCAAATCCCAGTTTGGCCAAACTAATGTGCTCATTTCCACACAGTAGAAACACAGAGGGGAACTTTAACAGGGGCTTAATTTCAATTTCCATTTTTTAACAAACCTGCTTGCAATATAAAGCTACTATCAGTAAGTGCTACCAGTAAGGCTAAAGAGCAGGCAACCATGGGTACCTTTACATACCTCAGTAAGCTGCTTGCTGACCACACTAGGAGCTCTGAAATCTGTTATCCAAAAGTATTTTGATTTTGAAGTTACACTCAGACCTGCCCTCTTCCACCTACCAGCATTTGCACCACAGCTATGATGCTGCAGTGAATTTCAGAAGGAGGTGAAGGAGGGGATAGCAAATTAAAATGTAAAAGTTGATGCTTATGTAACAGAGTGCGCAAGGAGTTGTGGCCACCTAAGCACACTGTAGGTTCACTAGGTGTATGTGCAGGCACCTTTAGATACCCACTCTTTAGTCTTGCTGATAAATTAGCTGCTTTAAACTATACAATTATACATCACTTGAAAAACACTTTAAAGATCTGATAAATCTTCACAAAATATTATAATATAATTATTATTTTTTAAAACTGTTGACTTTTATTGCCACACACTTATGCTAGCTGACTACTATGAAGGGGGTTCCTTAAGCTTGTTGACACTGAAAAGACATCAAGAGTATAACATAATAAAGCTTCTATAGATTAGAGAAAAAGCAAATTGAAGGCATGTCCATTTAAAACCTGATCAAAACTTCTGAAGAAATACAGTGTGACTGGTGGCTGTGGGCAACGCTTCATTTCTTTTCCTTATATTTGTACATAACATGTAAAAGACATAGGAATTAAATTGCAGATTTTTGTCCATCTTTCTGGTCTATTGGCTACATACTATGAAACAGCAAACTACAGTATTTAATTATGTTAAAAGGAAAACATTTATTAATAATTTATGGTTAAAATATACTCTGTATCTGTGGTAAATTGGAAAAATCCATTAAGTCAATGATTCCTTTAGTTTGCTCCTACAGTCCATTTTCTTTAATATTTTTAACAGAAAATAGAAAGGTAGAGATAGATTCCATTCTGTATGTTTATGGTTTGAACAAAGGTATGGGATGTTGTATTGGAGACATTGAACAATGCAAGGAGATGAAAAAAAACCCCAAAACAAATATGTATTACTAGCGTATCGTAGCACTAAGTAAGTAGTCTATAATGAATTCGAGAACAATGTTTTTTTAACACATCGATATTTTAATAAAAAGAACAATTATATAAAAAGCAGTACATATTATTAGTAATCAAATACAATTTGAATAACAGGTTTCACAAATGGGTAAAATAAACTTGAAGGAAACATCATCAAAGAAATGTAGAAGTTGCCATTGACCTTTCCTTCTGAAAATGCTAGCTTCTTAGCTGTCATGCTAACCCTCTGGCTTTTACCTAGAGTCTTTGACCTAGAAGAAAATTGCAGAGAGGGATTTCTGACTTTACTCTGTTTTTTCTGATCTTCATATTTGTTCTGGGCGAGTGATTCAAATTGTTGAAACAAGAGGGTCAGCATTGGCAGCCTTTGTATTTTTGTTCATGGAAGATTACTTTTAAAGTATCTTCTGTCATAATCTTTCTAACACCTATTCTTCTGTTATATTAGGCCTCATCAAGGTTAAAGTTCAAATTATATCTTTGTTCTGGAGCTTCCAACATCAGTCTAAAGCAGTGGTTCTCAACTCCAGTCCTCGGGACCCACCAACAGGCCAGATTTTAAGTATTACCTTGGGGAGATGCAGACTAGAATACTGCAATTACTGAGCAGCAAATGATATCACCTGTGATGTATTTCAGTTATCCTGCAAACCTGGCCTGTTAGTGGGTCCCGAGGACCGGAGTTGAGAACCACTGGTCTAAAGCCTTGTACACACGGTGCGACGCTTGTACAACCGGACGTCCAAAATCGTATGTTGGCTGTTGTGTCTTGCATACTGACGTGCACTAAGCGATCATACATCGTATGACGCCTTGTTGTACAACAAAAGTTTTCTAGTCTGCTCATACAACTACCATTGTATGACCATCGCACGTTGGCTGTTCTAATCAGGCGTACTAATGGTCGGATGATCGTACAACAAGTTGTTGTATGACCGTTTTTGTATGACTGCCGCACCATGTGTACGAGGCTTAAGGTAATGTAACAGTGATCAATAGCAGTATTTAGTTGTACTTTGGGGCATTCCTACATTTCAGTTCCAGTGGTGCTTTTTAAAAGGGGGGAGAGGCCATATGTTTTGCCATTCAGAAATAGAAATACCACAAACAAAAAAGAAATACCAGAATAAATACAGGTGGATCCACAGCGCAACTCACTGTACTACAAAACTTTGCCAGTTGTGAGTCAGTCCAATTCAGGTTAGGTATTGAACTTGGGGAATCAATTTAGTCATCTCTAACTATGAGACAATTAACTGGTCTATAACTGCTTGCTCCATTGGCATCTTATCAATATGTGTTTACATAGCAGATAGTGGGACTTTTTAGCTTACACTTCTTATCCTAAATGAAAACGAGCAACAGCACATACCTTTTTACGTTTATCCTAATAACTTCAAGGCAAAGAGTGCTGGGTTACTTTTGCTTTTGAACCCCTGAACGCTGGTGCTTCCTGGCCCTTTAAAAGGTTTCTGATGCCGGGGTGGGGCTGCTGATCATGTGACCACTGTGATTGGCTGTCTCAGCGGTCACATAATCGGAAAGCTCACGATCGCAAGTAGAGATTGGGAGCTTTCCATTAGCTGCCACTAACTGTCCTGCGACCATGCAGAGCATGCACTCTCTGCACAGCTTTGTTTATATTCTCGTACACACATATGTGGCCTCTCGGTGTTAAGGCCCACTTGCTGAGAGGCTACATATGTGTACCGCCGGTGTGAAGAGTTTAAGAATACAAAATTATATTACATATTTTAAATAATCAAATCAAATTACATGTTTCTGTACAGCATCAAATGCAACCTGGATAACTGTCATTGCTCAGTTCCTGCCAGTGATAATAAATATAACAACATTATTTAGCTTTTTGAATACCAACAGTTTAAAAAGGAAAATATTATATGTAAGCCAATTTACATATACTTGCTATATTGGAATTACCTGCTGTTTCTTTAAAACTGAGCCTATTCATTTTCAGTTTTACTATCCCTTTAAGGACATATGAAATTGGATTTGGTCTCCAGTCTCTGGTAGCAAAAATGTACTTCTTGATTATGTAAACAGGATTTTAATGAGCTATGGGAGGACTCAATTTCAACTCTAACACTATAAATAGATTGGCACTGAATCTCTCCAACATGGGGGTCTGTTTATTAGGAAAGAGACCTCCAGACTATAGATTCTGTGGGTTTTAAACTATAAGTGGTGTTATTTATGTGTTTTATAAGGCACCTTCTAGCTAAATTAGGGCCCCATTGTGGGTATACTGCTGTCTGCTCTAGCTGCACACTTGGACTAAGCTTTAAGTCCAGAACTAAACAGTCATAAGCCTGTAACTCAGGTAGTGTAAAATGCATTTTCCCTTTTTCATATTACAATCTGTCTAGCCATTTCTTATTTATTTAAAATGATTAATGGGTGAAAATGGAAAGATTAAATTACTAAATGTAATTGCCTGGTCATTCAGGCTCAATATGACCAGGTCTAATGTGCATATTCAGACATGTGTTGCTGCTTTACATGTACAAAACACATATTACATTGGTTCTATTGTGATTTACTAAACTTGAATTACCTATTATCTCTTGTCTGAAGCTACAGTAGCTATGAGGGTGCCTAAAGTGTGGTATATTTATACTATATGTTACCAAATATCAAGCTAGGAATTGTGGGAAGATCTCAGACATGCAGGCCTAAGGGAGAAAAATTTCAAGGGATGGAAAATGACTGTGAATTGCCTTATTATGTTATCACCTTTATTTAATCTGTGAGGCTATATAAATGGAACAATACCAATTAAACATGAACATTTTACATTCTAATTTACACATGGTACACAGCCAACCAGATAATTGGCTTTAATTTTCATCCTGTCATTTATTTCCTGCAACATCTTTACTCGCTAAACCCTTAACAGGTTCACGTTGTTTACTATCATTTACTTTGCTAAGTAAACAGCCTATACCCCTATAGTAAAGTAATTCATGTCATGTATCTGGTGGAGATCGAGCTGGAGAGGGGGTTTCTTCTGCATTTCTTGTCCAACACCCCTGGTAGTGGGGACAGTTGTTGTGAGGACATGAGGGCCGATGTAGTGGGCGGCTCAAATTGCTGGTTGCAGGACACAGATGACTGTGAACCACCAAAGGACCACAGTCAGGAACACAGTGACACTAGATAACAAGACAGGAGCGAAGTCAGGACACAAGCCAAAGGTCGTCAACAGCCGGACAGCAAGGTACAGGAATGTAAAGCAGAGTCAGAATACAATTTTAAGTAGGTTCACAGTCAAGCAGTGAGGTACTGAATCAGGAAGCAGGATACAGGGTCCAAACACAGGCCAGGATCACAACAGGTATAGCAAAATCCAAAGGCAGGTCAAAGTAAGCCGGGTCATACACGGGAAGGGAAACGTAGCAGGTCAGGTCACAGGTAAATCAGGGACTAGCTGAAGACCACTCAGCAATCTGTTCATGTCTCAAACTAGCGTAAATAGACCATTTGGTGCCAATACCAGTGCAGAGTGTGCCTGTGTGGCTACGCATACACTGCTTAGGGTGCTTGCTAATACATTTGTGCGTGTGTGCTAATAAATGTCTTGTAGTGAGCCCGTGCTCAGAATTATGAGCATGCATATGCAACTGCCCATAGATGAGAAGAATTTCAAATAAAAATTCTTAAGAAAAGAATGTTCTAAGAAAGTTTGTTTGATTTTTTAATCATTAGTGGGATCAAATTGACATTTGTCTTTGACGGCAGTGATGCGAAAATTTGAAGGAGCAGGATTTAAAATTTTTCTTGAATTAACAAATTTCTAACAGTGTATGTGTTTTTATTGTAAAGCCCATTAACTCTAAAATCAAATGTTAAAAGCAAACAAAATCTTTTGAAGGACATTTGAATGTTCTGAGAATGTTCTGAGAATTTTCATAAGACTTTTCCTAAGAATAATCCTATCCATCTATGGCCAACTTTAGTCTTCTCATTCTAGCACATAGTGGACTTTTCTCACAAGCTCTCTTTTTATAGCCCACTACAGCCTCTACAGGCTGAACGACATAGAATCATGTGGAACCCTATGCAGAAACGATGTGAGAAGCTTGATTATGTTGGAAGCAAGGGATTATATAAAACTTTAAGAAGACCTGAACTGTGGATGGCGGTTGGAGGACAAAGGACTAGTTACAGTATTGTCTGTAGGCTCCAAGCAGCTCGTCTTTTTCTATTACCAAACACTCCCTGTTCTGTGTGAAGGTGGACATCTTGGTTAAGGTTAAGGATCAGGGCTTTGCTTCCTCCCGTCAGAGCTGCCCCGCCTCATGACTGGTAATCTGATGTCTGCTAATGTAATGATTAAGAAGCAGCAGAAGAGATGAAGAAAACACAGATCCATAGAATGAATGCATTAAGAACATATAGATCCTTGCACTGCTGATTCTCAGATACTGCTTCATCTTTAGCTAGCAGCTTCCCAGTGACATCACCATGTCTCACTCCAAATCTCATGAGATTAACAGTCAGAGGCAGCAGTGATTTAGGTGATCTCATTTTGCAACATAAACAGCTATGTGTCTCAAGGCACAGGGTGAGCTAGGCACAGGAAGAGCACTGCAATTATTTTAGGAGGGATTTAAAGAAAAAGGGAGATTTTTCAGGGTATTGCTTCAGCACAATTAACATTACTAGATGTAAAATAAGAAATATTCACTTTTTGAGTTTAGATCCACTTTAAATTCCTAGTGACAGTGTTTGCTGGATAGTATTAACAGTTCATTGACTTATGTTACTTTGTGCTTGGAGTTTCTCTTCACCTGTTCATTACATGGAAACGTCACTTATTTTCCAAGACCAAAGAAGCTGTCAGTAAAGAGTCTGCACTGCCAGTTTAGTCACCAAAATCTTATTCCACTTTATCATGTCCAATGTGGAAACATGTCTGTCTTCAGGCAAACTTGCATACAAAAAGCTCCCTGTATAATTGTATAGAAAGTCTAAAGTTTGCCATCATACTGTGTATTTAATGATATGCCTCTGTGTGCTTGATTGTCTTATATAATAAGACAAAAGCTGACGTGGTTGCCATTAATATCTGATAGGTGTTAAATATTGCCTGTAAAAAGTGTAGCCAAGCCAATGTTTTATTTCAATAAATGTTCACATTATTGTGTAATCAAGTAATTAATGTAATAAACTCATATATATGGAGCTGATTATTTCCCCAAGACAGATTCTATGCCGGTAAAGCCCACTAAAATATTTGTAATGTTTCCAAAACCATACATTGTGTGGGAAACAGAATTCTTAATAACAGAATCATATATAGCAGCATATATTTTGAAAAGGGCAGGTTATATTTAATGCACTAAATGTATTACATCGTAACAGTTTCCTAGCTGTTAAACCATAAGTTATTCAGAAGCAGGAGGAAAACCTATAAATAAAAATGTTGCTGTATAGAAGTTGAGTTTATATGGCTAGGATATGGTAACTTTTTGCATTGGCCTTTCAGGGACCACTGTGGGGATCAAAATTGCACACAGGAATGGAGAAGGTAAGTAGAGGCCGGGGGGGGGGGGGGTTCTGCACAGTGAGGGTTTAGTGTTTTTTTCAGTTGTTATTTTACTTTAAAGCCGTACAGTAGCCTAAACTTTTTAAGCATAACTCTAGGTTGTTTCTCCACCCCAAAGCGCCCCCCACCCATGTACAACTGCACATAGTTTTAAACATTTTAAGCATGCTTAATGTATTCTAACCAGTCACCTGATAAACAGGGTCTTTTTGGTCTCTGGCATCTGTGGTGGGTGGTGCTGCATAGAATGGCACTCATGTTGTGACATGCAAGTGTAGCGCTACCACCCGCAGGACCCACTGGTACTTTGCCCGGGTCTTCCCCATGTTTTGCTCTGCAGCCAGTCACAAGGTGTACGACACAGACAGGTGTGCACACTCTTCTGCTCGTTACTCCAATAACCAGTCTAGGGCATTTGTTTTGTTGTTTTAGTGGAGAACTTGGATAGGGAAGGGATATA
The DNA here is from genome assembly GCA_018402905.1 of Glandirana rugosa. NCBI lineage: Eukaryota > Metazoa > Chordata > Amphibia > Anura > Ranidae > Glandirana > Glandirana rugosa. Next base: position 1,618,259 of record BLSH010333321.1, on the reverse strand, counting down.
GCAGGATACTACAAACTGAACTATTCACACCAAGGAC
>BLSH010333321.1:1548739-1577535 GCA_018402905.1 Glandirana rugosa | reverse complement strand
TTTGTCTCCCAGTCCCCCTACATCCCCGATCATGTAAACGTTGTTCAATGTGGGACTTATACTCACATTATACATTGTACAATGTTTTCCACTTGAATAGGAAAATAAATTAAACTGTCTCGGTAAAATTTTAACTTTGAGAATCCCCAACGAAATGATTTTGACCTCTCACGTTTGAGACCCCGTCGAGACGTATTTTTGGTTATTCGAAGGTACAAAAAAAAACAGTTTCGAATTGACTTTTTCGACTTCAATCTTCATCTCAACTCGCTTGTGGACCTGCAAGCCCAAGACGACCAGGCCGGCTTGAAGCCCTGTTTCAGGCCCAGGCCTGCCTGGGGTTCGGTGTCCGTGCGATCGTTCGGGTTCCGTCCGGACCCGGACTTTGTCCCGAAGTTCGGCCGGACCAGCAGAACCCGAACGTCCAGGTGTTCGCTCAACTCTACTTCTAACTTCAGCTTTTTCAGTTAAGCTTTGACAAAAAAAAACATGGAAGCTTATTGGTTTTTATGCAGAGCTGCCCCAGAGTTTGCACTCTCCAGTTTTAGTAAAGCAACCCCTAAGAGTTTCAATTTTAAAATGGCTCTGTCAAATTAAATAAAAGGATAAGTTCACCTTTTGTAACATGTTACATATTACACTCATATTCAGGGTGTAACTTGTTGCAAATGTACTAGCCCCTACATCCCCCTGACCCTCTGTTTTGAAAGCGATCAGGGGATCTTCTTCCCCCCACTCGCTGCCACAGTCTAAAGGAAATGTGCCCGTGCGAGGCTCTGCCAGCCTTGCCGTGTCTGTTTTCTGTGAATGAATTGACTACAACTACTGACAGCCTTTGTGGCTGTTGGCTTGTAGTTCTCAATGAACTACTACAGCGCTGTTGAGTGCACTGGTAGTTCATTGATTTTTTCTGTCAGTGTGAAACTGCCTAACTGTACGATGCACGGGCAGACAGCTTACACTGACAGTCTGCAGGAGACCTACTGATCACTGGTGCAATGCTTTCAGGTTCCTAAAACAAAAAATATTAAATGCACATTTTTGTTTAATGTGCATTTAATATTTTTTGTTAAAACCTGAACTTATCCTTTAAATTGTTGGAGCAAATTGGACCATGCTTTACCTAAACTGTGGGTATAGGGTTATGTACATGAGGTTTTCAATCTATTTCTTTAATAATTGTTTTCTGTTGGTTGGACTATGCATCTATGTATTTAAACAGACAATTAGTAACATGCAGGGTGTTTTTAAGGTGTCAAAAGCTCTACATTTAAAGGCATACATGAGGAAAATGTGTCTGAAGTGCCACATTTATATTTTACAATCTCAAAATATTCTACTGAAAAATAAGTACTGAGTAGCACCAACAGTATATATTGCTCCCATACATGTGCCCTTTACTATCCACTAATTGATATATAAGGATTGATTTACTAAAGAAAAATAGGCTGTTCAGTTGCACTTTGCAAGGGAATTTGAGCTCGGTAAATGAGATGAACCTTTGCTGAGTTCTATTATCCAATCATGTGCAAGCAAAAAAGCATTTTTTAAATTTTATTTGCATATGGTTGGCTATACTTTGCAAAGTAGAACTTCACCACATTCAATAAGCTTTGGGGCAAATTCATTGCAAGTGCAACTTCTCTTGTACAGGAGCAAAGTTTATTTGCATTTAGTATATCTACATCATAGACTCTGTCACATAAGCAAACGTGCTTTATTCAGCAGAATATTCCAATGGTTAATAGTAAGATGGCTGCATGTGATATGTATGCAACTATTGTGTTTCTAGTGGTGTGCAAATCAGTAGAAGGAACTACAGTGTGTGGAGGGGGGAAGTGCTAGATGCTGAAGATTTTTCATCAAGGAGAGTTTATGAAGATAGTGGAGATTTGTGGCATTGGAGCAGGAAAGGCATTAAGCAATTACGTTGCAGGGAGGATTTTTATTGGGAATTTTTTAAACAAATGACACAGCCACTTTAAAGCATATCTTCATTGCATCTGAGCACCACAAACCAAAAACACTATTTCATTAATTTTTAATATTCAAAGCAAACTCCCCCATCCATCCGTGTCCCAATGCTTTATTTTGTTAAATCACTTTCAAAAACACCCCCTATCATTTCTGGCTGTGGCCATTTTGAGTAATGGCAAATGATTAATTTAGCATTTACTTCCTGGAATCCATCTGCCCTTAGCTCAAGCATGCATGCAGGAGGGTGTGCTTAGCTGAGAAAACCTCTCTTCCCCTCCTGAAGTTTATGAGCATAATCCTTGCCCAGGTATGTGTTATCATCTAACATCGCCTGAATACACAAGGCCACTTTGCTACCAAAAATTATGTGGTCGTCCAATGAATCTTTGGGAATAACTGACAAGAGATTTCAGTCTTGCCTGGAGACACTCTGAAATACTTGCTTCATTTTCATCATAACGTTTAGACCAAGATAAATTAGGTGGAATCACTGATTGTTCTAATTGTTTTCTTGATTGTATTAACAGCTCTGATGGCTGGAATTGCATTGAAAGAATAAATACATTGTTATATGGTCAATCCGTTGTCTTTTTTTGTTGTGTAGAAGTATATAGAATTATATTATATATCATTATTCTTTATATAAATGCTTCCTAAATAAATATTTAATACAAATTGTTTGTGTGTGCAGCAGTGTATACCGGGCTGCTTAACAAGAGAGTCCAGCACTACCCCTGAACTTGTTGACTGCTCTTGCAGACCTTCTGTGCCAAAGATTTGGTGGCCCCTCCTCTGAGTCATTAAGCTATGTGTTAAGAATCCAAAATCCCACACTAGCACTAGTCATAATCTGGCTACTTAAGAGTCAATTTGAAATATTTTGAAGTTTTTCATATTTACCGTAATAAAGAAAATATATGTAAAATATTATTCAATCTCTTTGAAGTTGGTGTTTAGATATACACTATCTGACAAAAGTGAGTACACCTCTCATGTTTTTGTAAATATTTTATTCTATCTTTTCATGTGACAACACTTTAGAAACGACACTTTTCTATCATGTAAAGTAGCGAGTGTATAGTTTGTATAACATTGTAAATTTGCTGCCCCCTCAAAATAACTCAACACAGCCATTAATGTCTAAACTACTGGCAACAAAAGTGAGTACACCCCTAAGTGAAAATGTCCAAATTGGGCCCAAAGTGTCAATATTTTCTGTGGCCACCATTATTTTCCAGCACTGTCTAAACCCTCTTGGGTATGGAGTTCACCAGAGCTTCACAGGTTGCCACTGGAGTCTACTTCCACTCCTCCATGATGACATCACTGAGCTGGTGGATGTTAGAGACCTTGCACTCCTCCACCTTCCATTTGAGGATGCCTCACAGATGCTCAATAGGGTTTAGGTCTGGAGACATGCAGTCCATCACCTTTACCCTCAGCTTCTTTTAGGCAGTGGTAGTCTTGGAGGTGTGTTTGGGGTTGTTATCATGTTGGAAAACTGTCCTGTGGCCCAGTCTCCAAAGGGAGGGGATCATGCTCTGCTTCAGCATGTCACAGTACATGTTGGCATTCATGGTTTGATCCCTCAATGAACTGTAGCTCCCCAGTACCAGCAGCACTCATACAGCCCCATACCATGACTGTCATGTACCTGGTGGTTGAGTCTGACTTACTCTCTTGCGGCCCTGGTTCAAGAACCCCTGGTAGGGGAGACAGGGAGCTCTGGAGCACAGTGGGGCATGAGGGCTGGACTTGGTCACAGATGGCAGGTGATGGTCCACAGGAGCTCATGCAGACAGTAGAGTAGTGGTTCAGGCCGGGTCAGTAACAAGCTGGAAGTGCGGTACAAGTGGTTCAGGCTGGAGGATAGTCAGGTACAGGCAGGGTCGGCAACATGCGGGCAATAGAAGGACAAGGGGTCAGGAAGAGGCATGGTTATAGGCAGGCTGAAGGTCAGGGCAGGCAGCAGGCAAAGCAGGTTAAACAGGAAGCCGGGGTCACAGGTACAGGAAGTCTCTAGAGTAAGCACTGGGGTCATGGGAACCAGAATGCTGTAGAACGGACAGCACTGACTGCAGGGTGCAGAGGGCTTAAATGGGCGCTTTGGCGCCAACGCCGGTGCTCCCGCACGTGCACACGCGTGCTCTCACTCACAGGCGCACGCACATAGGCACGCGTGAACACGCACATAGGCACGCGCAAACGCGTATAAGTGCACGCGAACGTGCGCACACGCTACGTGCGCCCCGTGCATTGGCCTTCCAATGGCCCCGGATGGTTCCTTACATTGCCCCCCCAAAAGCAGCCTCCGGATGCCCAAACGGGCTCTCTTGGTCGGGTTGTTCCTCCAGAAGGTCTTGACCAGCTCCCTGGCATGTAGGTTGTTTTCAGGTTCCCAAGAGCTCTCCTCAGGTCCATATCCCTTCCACTTTACTAGGAATTGGGTGATGCCCCCTCTCCTTCTGCATTCCAGGATAGTTTCCACCTCAAATTCCTCCTCTCCATCTACCAGGACTGGTCCTGGTGGAGCTGTTTTCCGCCCTGTGAAGGGATCCTTAGTCACTGGCTTGAGCAGATTTACTTGGAAGACTGGGTGAACTTTAAGTGAAGTAGGAAGGTCCAGCTCGTAAGCCACATTGTTAATTTTCCTTTTGACCGGCATGGGTCCGATGTATCTAGGACCTAATTTCTTCGACGGACATGACAGTCTCAGATTCTTAGTAGTCAACCAGACCCGATCGTCAGGTTACAAGTTCAACTCTCCTCGTCTCCCTCTGTCGAATGTTCTCTTGTCGTGCTCCTGGGTTTGTGCTAGGGTCTCTTGCAAAAGGCTGTTGTTCTTTTCCAGGAATTGTGTGATCTCCTGCACAGCAGGTACATAACTTTCGGTCAGAACATTCGGTAGGAATGTGGGGTGGTAGCCGAGTTTCGCCCAAAATGGAGATTGCTTGGTGGCAGAGTGGACTGTGTTATTATAGGCAAACTTGGCTAACGGAAGCAGAGAGACCCAATCGTCCTGGGAGTACGAGGAGTAGCAGTGGAGGTACTGCTCGAGGGTCTGGTTGGTCCTCTCTGTCTGGCCATTTGATTGTGGGTGGTAGGCCGACGAAAAAGCCAGTCCAATTCCTAAGATGGTACACAGAGACCTCCACACTCTGGAAGTAAACTGTACTCCCCGGTCCAAGACAATATTATTAGGGATACCGTGTAGCCATACAATTTCTCTGATGAAGGTCTTGGCTGTCTCCATTGCAGAGGGGGTACCTTGCATAGGGATAAAGTGTGCCATCTTGGTGAGACAGTCTACCACTACGAAAATGGTGTTGGGGCAGCTCGACAATAAAATCCATGGAAATGTGCAACCAAGGATGGTCAGGGATAGGTAACGGGTTCATCAGCCCCCAGGCCCTGGTTCTCTTGGTCTTGTTTTGAGCACAGATAGGGTATGCACCCACATAGGTTTTACAGTCCTCGCTCATGCGGGGCCACCTGAAGGTGCGGGGGCTAGCAATTCCATTGTCTTGCGACTGCCAAAATGTCCCGCCAACTTATTGTCCTGATAGAGTTCTAGAGTGTCTAGGCGGAACTCCTCAGGCACGAAGATCCGGGTACCCGACCACCACAGCCCATCTTTTACAGACAATTCAGAGTCTCTGGGCACCGAGGCACCAGCTAGAGCCCGCCTGATTTGTGTTAGGAGGTCCTCTTGGACCAGCAAGAAGGTGTGAGCTGGTAGGATGGTATCCGGAGGGAAAGCTTCCAGAGGATCAAGGAACATTCTGGACAGTGCGTCCGGGTTCACATTCTTGGACCCAGAACTGTATGTAATGTGGAGCTGGAAGCGGGAAATGAATAAGGCCCATCGAGCCCGGCGAGGTTTGAGCCTTTTGGCCGTCTGCAGGTACTCCAAATTCTTGTGGTCGGTGAAGACCAAGAAGATACCTTCATTCTTCCAGGGCGTACTTGATAGCGAGTAACTTTCTATCCCCAACATCATAGTTTCTCTCGGGTGGAGTACGTTTCCGAGAGAAAAAGGCGATGGGGTGGAGTAGGGCCTTTGGACCCTGTCTGAGAGAGCACCGCCCCGACTGCGATCTCCTAAGCGTCCACTTCTAGGATGTAGGGCAGTGGTGGGTCGGGGTGCTTCAGAACGGGGTGAGAGGTGAACATTTTCTTCAGAGACTGGAAAGCTGCCTGTGCCTCCGTGGACCAGACAAAGCGGACGTTCTGCTTGGTAAGCTGCATTATGGGAGCAATGACTGCCGAAAATACCCAAATAAACTTTCTATAAAAATTTACAAAGCCTACGAAGCGCTGCACCCCTTTTTTATTCCACTGGCGCTGGCCAGTCAAGGATGGCTGTAACCTTCTGCAGATCCATGGTGGTGTCCTTCGTGGAAATGTGAAAGAAGGAAATGTCAGCACATTCGAAGGCGCACTTCTCTGCCTTTGCGTACAGTCCGTGTTCTCGTAGGCCGCTAAGTACGCTTTTCAGATGCCTGCGGTGTTCCTCTAGGGAGGGGGAGAAAATGAGGATGTTGTCGAGATTGACGACCACAAACAGGTCAAGGTAGTCTCTGAAGACATCATTGATCAGATGCTGGAAGGTCGTTGGGGCATTGCAGAGCCCAAATGGCATAACTAAGTACTCGAAATGGCCAAAGCGGGTCCGAAAGGCCGCCTTCCTCTCATCCCCCTCCCATATACGTATCAGGTTATAGGATCCACGGAGGTCTAATTTGGTGAACACTTTGGCCAAACCAAGTCTTTGAAAAAGTTCCGGAGGGCAACGGGTACCAGTTTTTTATGGTGACCTTGTTGAGGTCCCGATAATCAATACAAGGCCTGAGTGAATGGTCAATCGTCCAGGTAGACTTTGAGAGCCACTAACTCTACTTCGGACAAGGGGAAGATCCGGCTGAATGGGACTTCAGCCCCTGGCAGCAGGTCAATTGGGCAATCGTATGACCTGTGCAGAGGTAGGGTGTCGGCCCCCTTCTTACTAAAGACGTCTAGATAGTCGTGGTAGACTTTTGGAACCACTGAGCGGGTTTCCAGATCAGGGTCTGAGTCCATGCTAAGAAGAATTGGGGGATCTCGGGGAGACTGTGGCAGGCAATGGCTGAGGCAATAAGGTGACCGGAACTGCACTTCCCCGGTGTTCCAATTGATCAGAGGACAGTGGGCCCGGAACCAGGGTAGGCCAAGGATAACCAGGAATAATGGGGATGCAATGACGTCCAACAGTAAAAATTCCGTATGACCCCCTGTCATGCTGGCGAGGGAGGGAGCGTTTCGTGAGTCACTGTGCCAGATTTAATAGTCGACCCATCAGCCAGCCGGATGACCATTGGATGGTCCTTGGTTCGGAGTGGGATGCGATACTGGGTGGCAAAAGCAAGGTCCATAAAACAACTGCAGGCTCCTGTATCCAAAATGGCTGGGACTTGCACGCTTCCTCCGGGAAGCTGGAGGGACATGAAGAGGACAAGGTGGGACTTTGTATTAGGTAGCGATAGCACATCCCCTGTGACTGGGGTAAGGCCCTTATCAGCCTTAGCGGGGCAGTTCCGTACCAGATGTCCTGACTCCCCGCAGTACAGACACAAGTTGAGGGTTATGAGCCTCTGTCGCTCTTCAGGTGACAGAGAAGGGCGGGACACCAATATTGCAGTGTTTCTAAGTGTCTCTGTGGAGAGGAGGAGGAGGTCGTGGTTGAACTGGGTGCCAGGAAGCTGGGTGTCTCCCGAGTGGGCCACGGGGGCGCCGCAGCTCTCTCCACTCTGCGTTCCCGCAGGCGGCGGTCAATTTGGATCGCCAAATTGACTAGCGCATCCAAGGTGTGAGGAACCCCGATGCGAGCCAGCTCATCCTTCAGCAGCTCAGAGAGCCCCAGCCGGAACTGGTAACAGAGGGCCACATCGTTCCAGGCTGTATCGGCGCTCCATCGCCGGAACTCTGAGACATACTCCTCTGCTGTACGGTGGCCCTGCTGGAGCACATGAAGTACTGTCTCTGCCGTTGTGGCCTGGTGGGGATCCTCATATAATTGGGCCATGGCTTGAAAGAACTGATCCAGAGTTGAGGTCTCCGGGGCTTTCTGCTCCAGCAATCGGTGAGCCCAGGCCTGCGGCCCATCCAGGAGGAGTGAGATCACGAGGCCCACATTGGTTGACTCCAGAGAAAAGGTGCAGGGTTGCAGAGCAAAGTACAACTCACAGGAGTTCCGAAACCCCCGAAACTTTCGGCGGTCCCCTGTAAACCGCTTGGGCATAGGCACTCTGGGTTCTGTAGGAAGAGTCACTATGGTGTGGGATGAAGCTCGGATCCTGGACTTGTCTTTCCAAGCGGGTATATTCATCCTGGAGGTTTTTTACTACTTGGGACAAACTGGTAAGATGGACACACACTTCTTCCATGATGGAGGGCCCCGGCGCAGACTCAGACGTGGCTGTCCGTTGCTGTCACGTACCTGGTGATTGAGTCTGACTTATGCGGGGGCAACCTCTCTTGCGGCCCTGGTTTGAGAACCCCTGGTAGTGGAGACAGGGAGCTCTGGAGCACAGGGGGGCACGAGGGCTGGACTTGGTCACAGATGACATGTGATGGTCCATAGGAGCTCGTGCAGACAGTAAAGTAGTGGTTCAGGCCGGGTCGGTAACAAGCTGGCGGTGCGGTACAAGTGGTTCATGCTGGCGGATAGTCGGGTACAGGCAGGGTCGGCAACGTGCGGGCACTAGAAGTACAAGGGGTCAGGCAGAGGCGTAGTTGTAGGCAGGCTGAAGGTCAGGGCAGGCAGCAGGCAAAGCAGGTAAAACAGGAAGTCGGGGTCACAAGTACAGGAAGGCTCTAGAATAAGCACTGGGGTCACGGAACCAGAACGCTGTAGAACAGACAGCACTGACTGCAGGGTGCAGAGGGCTCAAATGGACTTGGCGTCAATGCCGGCACTCCCGTGCGTGCACATGCACACCCGCGCACGAACATGCACAAGCACACGGACGCGCGCACAGGCTACATGTGCTCGTGCATTGGCCTTCCAATGGCCCCGGATGGTTCCTTACAATGACACTCCCATCACCATGCTTGACTGTAGGCAAGCAAACAGGATGGGGAACTCAAAAATATAAGCACCTCTAGGCACCCTAAGGTATACGTCCACTCACTACGACTGTGGGCAAGACACACTTGTCTTTGTACTCTTCACCTGGTTGCCGCCACACACGCTTGACACCATCTGAATCAAATAAGGTTATCTTGGTCTCATCAGACCACGGGACATGGTTCTAGTAATCTATATCCTTAGTCTGCTTGTCTTCAGCAAACTGTTTACGGGCTTTCTTGGGCATCATCTTCAGAGGCTTCCTTCTGGGACGACAGCCATGCAGACCAATTTGATGTAGTGTGTGGCGTATGGTCTGAGCACTGACAGGCTGACTCCCCACCGCTTCAACCTCTACAGCTATACTCGCAGCACTCATACGTCTATTTCCCAAAGACAACCTCTTGATATGGCGCTGAGCACGTGCACTCAACTCGACCATGGCGAGGGTTGTTCTGAGAGGAACCTGTGCTGTTAAACCGCTATATGGTCTTGGCCACCGTGCTGCAGCTCAGTTTCAAGGTCTTGGCAATCTTCTTATAGCCCAGGCCATCTTTATGTAAAGCAACAGTTCTTTTTTTTAGATGCTGAGAGAGTTCTTTGCAATGAGGTGCCAGTGACCAGTATGAGAGAGTGAGAGCGATAACAACAAATTTAACACACCTGCTCCCCATTCACACCTGAGACCTTGTAACACTAACGAGTCACATGACATGAGGGAAAATGGCTAATTGGGACAATTTGGACATTTTCACTTACGGGTGTACTCACTTTTGTTGCCAGCGGTTTAGACATTAATAGCTGTGATAAGTTATTTTGAGGGGACAGCACATTTAAACTGTTATACAAGCTGTACACTGACTGCTTTACATTGTAGCAAAGTGTCATTTCTTCAGTGTTGTTACATGAAAAGATAGAATAAAATATTTACAAAAATGTGAGGGGTGTACTCACGTTTGTGAGATACTGTACATATTTTTGCATAGTTACATCTTCTGTGTTACATAGTTACATCTATGAAGTTCTATCCTCAGATCCCTTCTCTTCTACATCTATGCCTCCTCTATTGGTCATTTGATAAACTCCCACTGCTTCCAGTACCATCTTTATGCTGATGACACCCAAATCTACCTCTGTACTCCTCACCTTACTCCTTCAGTCTCCTCTTGCATTACTAACTTACTAACTGACATATAAGTATGGATGTCACACCACTTCCTCAAACTCAATCTTTCTAAAACTGAGCTCATAATATTCCCTCCCACATGTCCTCCTCTCTCCTGACTTCTCCATCAAGATCAATAATACATCTGTCAGTCCCTTCGCTCATGCCAGGGTGCTAGGTGTTGTCCTGGATTCTGACCTGTCCTTTCAGGCTCATATCCAATCACTCTCCTAACCTTCTAGACTTCACTCCAATAACAACTCCAAAGTACACCCCTTTTTAACTATGGAAAAACCTAAGCTACTCATTCATTCCCTTGTCATCTCTCATCTTGACTATTTAAACTCCCTTCTCTAGGTCTACCTCTACACATGCTATCCTCCCCTTCAGTTTATCATGAATGTTGTAGCCAGACTGATCCACCTTAGCAACTGCTCAGGGTCCGCCACCCCTCTCTGGCAATCCCTCCACTGGCTTCCAATTTGCCAACTAATAAAATTCTAAATATTAACAGCAACATCCAAAGCCAGTCCTCTCTGCTCCTCCCAGGATCTTCTGCTCTCTATCTCCCTTGTCTCCTCCTCCCATGAACTCTCTACCTGAAAATGTCTGGCCATCTCCTACTCTGTCTACTTTTAGGCGATCCTTGAAAGCTCATCTCTTCAGGGAAGCATATCCTGCCTTCAGCTGACAGCTTATTACCTTGTGTTCCACTTGCCCCTCCCTATTAGATTGGAAACTCCCAATGCCCTCCTAACCCTCTTGTATTGAATTGTATTGTTGCTGTATGTCTCCCTTTATATTGCAAAGTGTTGCACAAACTGTTGGCACTATATAAATCCTGTATAATGATAAAAATAATAATAATAATAATCTTGGATCAATGTAAGTATACATGTGTCATACCCAGAAGATTCCCATGGAAGCTGGAAAGTAGTAGTGATGTCTACTACAGTTCTTCTGGGGAAGACACATACATAATTACATAACAACGTATTTATGCAAAACTATCCAAACTGGAATTTGATGTGACAGTGTCCGCCCAACCCTCTGTCTAAGATAATTAGAGGAAGCTTTGTATTCATTCATAGGATACAAAATCTCCCGCTCAGCCCAACTCTATTTTGTTTCAGGACTGAAAAGGGAAGTCTCCTTCACACTACAGGAATATAGGAGGTTTGTGTGTTAATTTCCTATAACATATCAAAATTTACTTTTGATATGTTATAGTAATTTGTAACAAAAACACACTTTAGTAAAAAAACAAAGGGTTTCATAGTAGGTGTAAAGAGTATTAATCATAAATGTATTGTTCTGTACCAAATGATTAGGTTTAATCAGGTAGGGGTGATGTTGGCTGTTAAACAAACTTAGATGGCAATGATTGTTCATTGTTCTAGGGTCTTATGGATGGTTTTCAGCTGTGTGTACACATAGTGCTGGGTGTGTTTTTATACACAGCCTCAATCTTTCATTAAAATCTCCTTCCTTATGAAGTTAACATTGCACATCCTATGTTCTCATTTCATCTTGGGCCTGTACTATGTGTGCACACATATATGTTATATTAGTATATAGTCATCGAAAACATTGGATGCCAAAAATAATAGACTGACTTTGGAAAATTAATTTTCGGCATAGATTTCTGCCTACACTTTAAAAATAAATTTCCTTCACTATTTCAATAAATCACAGAAATGTTTTAATTTTTTTAGGGAGGAGTGTGCAAACAGGGATGAATTGTATACAAGAGAGTAGGGGGGGACCTTCCTGTACCCAAATGGATGTCTGAAATAAATATGTAGGAGTTACATTTCCTCTGCAGCAAACTTTATTAGGCTCTTTTCGTGTTAATAGGAACAGCAGGGAGGGAGAGAGTGTTTTTTGGAAGACATCAACAGAGAGAAGGAAAGAAAATTGAGTGGGAGAGCAGGATGGAGAGAAAGATTAATAAAAGGAAACAGAGAGTGTAAGGATATAAGAGAGAGGTGTCTCAGTGAGAGATCTTCAAAGTCCAGAACAGAGATTAGTCTTAATATAGGGAACAGAATACAAAACAGAATTTCCACAGAATACAGGGATTTTCATTATTTGGAGAAATACACTGCTATTCGATATAAGTATATGAATGTAACCCACAGACTTTATTTTGTGGTCAAATCCCCATACTGTTGCATTTTTTGCTATATATGTTTAGATGCTTTTAAACAGCTTTGCAGGAGTAAGTGTCATGTGTGCGTTGTAATATGTACTTCTTTGCACTATTGTTGGCCTTACAGCAGCACCATGCGTTTGTTAGGGTGTTCCCCCACAAATATATATATATATTTATTTCTTTTTTCTTCCTGGTTTACAGGCGCGCCTCCCCTGCTGCTTGTCTTGTGGTTAGACACAGCGCAAGTTTGTCAGCAGGCTCACAGCCAATGATTCTGGATGTGAACCTGGTGATGGCTGTGGCCAACCATAGCACAGTAAACACACAACCCAGATCTGTTTGGTTCTGCTTCCTAATCTCACTTACCATGTAGAGGTGAGATCAGGATCAAAACCAGCCAGTCTGTGAGTAAAATCAACACACATACACTGGCTAGGCACACAGTTAGCCCTTTGATTGCCCTCCTGATCCCCCTGTCACCCAGTCAGTGTCAGTATACAGTATTATCACTGATCACTGTTTGAGTGTCACTAGCAACATCAGTGTCAGTTAGAGTCCCTCCTTGTCAGTTAGCTCCAGTCCCTGATTCCCAGTCACGCTATACGTTGCTGATCACTGCCATTACTCACATAGTGTTTGTCCGGGTTCGTATCTTGGCTACGGTCAGAACTATGCTAGCGTCCCTAATAGTATAGTTAGCAGGACCAGCCCTGATCAATGCCAACACAGCTCCCCCAAAAAAATGCAGCGTCAGTATAATTTTTCTGATCGCCACCACCTCTGATACATTGCAAAACAGCAATTTTAGCAAAATCAGGCTTGATCTCTGCTAGCACTAGCAGTTAATTTTATTTCTAGCACGCAAGAGGTCCCTGACTGCTACCCAGGAGTTCTTTTTCAATAGTTGTCATTAGGTACCTGTAAAGTTAGTTCCCAAAATGCCCAAAAAAAAAGGTACGCTGGTCAGGAGGCATACAAGATTCTGAGCATGACAAATGATAGAGAAGGGTAGGCCTCACTGACAGAATCAGGCTCAGAATATGAACCTGTAGAAAGCAGCAGCACCCTGACAGCTAACTCAGACCATGGTGAAGAGGTCCCTGCTAAAATAAGGCACCCGACTCCATGTTGCTGAAGTGCTAGAAATACATGATTGTGCTCAAATGCAGCAGGGCGCAAGTACTAGCGCTGCTCTACATTTTGGTGATCTGGCAAGCACCAGCAGAGCAGCACATCCTGGTCTTTTTAGACACCAGCGCTGCAGTATTTCATGGTAAAGTGGTGAGCACCAGAAATGCAGTAGAAGCTGGTAATGTGGCTAGCACTAGCAGTGAAATGCAACCGCAACCACCAAGAATTCAAGAACAAGCCTGTAGAGCTTATAGTATCCTCAAAAAGGTGCTTTCAAACCCTATTTGGCTGCCTCCAGATTCAGCAGCACCTGTCATCCCCGCATTCACAGCCCAGCCCTGGTCTCAGGTGGAAACAGCCAACTTAACAATGCCCTTTGACTTTTTTGACTGCTGTGGCACCATGAGACCTAATGGCATTGGTTTCCCCCAAATGCTCGTTAACACTCCACTTAGGATGGAGGAGACAGCCTGCTTAGGGAATGAAGAACTAGTAGCAGTAAAATGGAAAGACAAATGTGATGCATTCATCCTGTCTTCCATTCACCCACACATGACTGTTCAAATTCACATGGGGTCTGGTGTTGTTGAAAAGCCTCTCTGCGTTCACGACTATAATCTAACTATGGGAGGTGTAGACTTCAATGACCAAATCCATTTTTAGCCTCCTGCAGAGATAGACACTGGTACAAAAAAGTGTTTATATATTAATTTTAATTGACTCTATATAATAGCACAGATTCGGTGGTACAAAAAACTCAATTATCATATGTAAAATTTAAAGGGTTGGTAGTTGGTGTTGCTAGAGATATGGAAGTGGAAGAAGGAAGATAAATCTTAGAAATGTAGTGCGTTTAGTAAGAGGAAGATAGAAAGCTTGGGGAAGATGGATGAGGAGGACTAGGAGACTGAGAGGTACCATATGTGTACAGGTATCACCCAGCAGAGTAGAGAGTGCAGCTAGCACTACATGTTCTACAACCATCTGTTCTCCATCTCCCTATCCCAGTCTCCATGGTCACATCTTACAGGTCTGTTCCTCACTTCATTTCAAAATGAACAAAACACTGGCTTTACTTTCAAGTGCAAACTGAAAGTGTATTTCTGGTGTACAGCTGCTTTCTGTTGTGTGTCAACATATGAAAAAAAATATGTTCTAGGACAATGAAATCATCAAGCCTTGAATGACATCCTTATATTGTATACTGAACTATAGATTTTGTAAAATAATGTACTGTATGTATATGCTATTAAGATCCTATCTATTATTCTTGCCTTTCTGCATGTTATCTGCTTGGTCTCTGGCTATTTATTCTCTACTCACACTATAATCTGTTCATACATTTCCTTATATCTCTTTCCCTTGGAAGTTCCATTTAGTTACATAATTTCATATACACAAATAGCAGATATCTGGTTTGCTAATCTTTTGTCAATATGCATAGTGCGCATTTGGCAAGCCATATCTGTCACCAGCACATTTTGTGAGTTGGACTAAGAATCATAAGCATACTTGTGGTATGCCCATGTTTATAGCAGGTAGGCTCTAAATGTTCCACAATCAATGTCATATTAAATAATACCTCCAACATCTCAAAGAAAAAAATTAACCCTAGATATATATAGTGAAGACTATACAACTTTTGTGGTTTGGGCTTTAATAAATACAATTTGTTACTCCTTGGAGTCCTCTTTCTTTCTGAACATTTGCAGTGTATCAACACTGTCTGAGCAAGACATTTAAGCCTATGCCAGTCCATTCATGCACAGTTACTTGCTTGCCATTGCAGCTACTCTACTGCTGTTTGAGGACATGCTTTATATTGTCATATACAGTGCTCAAAATCGGCATTAAAAATTGTGAGACCCCATACTCCCTACCTACACCATTTGGGCAGAGATGAGCCTATGGTTCAGTCCGAACCTAGGTTCAGATCAAAATTTGGCTGTTTTGGGTTCTTGGATGAACTTGGGTGCTTGAATGGACTTATATGCCTTATATTATCATATGTAGTACCCAGGGTCGCCATTAAAAATTGTAAAACTCCATACTCCCTGCCTGACAGGGGCCACCTTTGGACAGCGATCCCAAAGTCTTAACCTAGGTTCAGAGCAAACTTTGACTGTTTGGGTGCTTGTATGAACGCCTGAATTATTGTCCATTTGGCCCACCTGTTTGGCCAGTGTCAAATATAATATATACAGTATCTCACAAAAGTGAGTACACCCCTCACATTTTTGTAAATATTTTATTATATCTTTTCATGTGACAACACTGAAGAAATTACACTTTGATAAGTAAAGTAGTGAGTGTACAGCTTGTATAGCAGTGTAAATTTGCTGCCCCCTAAAATTAACTTAGCACGCAGCTATTAATGTCTAAACCACTGGCAACAACAGTGAGTATACACTCAGTATACAAATAAGTGTTGTGTGAGTGGCGAATCTATGAAGGATAGGTTTCCGGAGCTATTATAAGTCAACTGTGCCTTCGTTGTTATGTAATAACATATTCCATTTCGAATGGTAGAGGAGGTAGGCTGCATTTCCACATACAGTGGATCCAAGTATGATGAATGTAGCCGTCTTTATAATGGAATCTGAAGCACAACAGAATTAAAATACAGATTTTGAGATGTGTTGCTATTTTCTATTATCAGAAGATAAAATATTAGTTGATGGTGTTAAATTTGATTTTCTTTTGTCTATTATGTTTAGTGACAGCTTACCTAAAGGTGACTACAGACATGACATGCATCCAAAAACATGCAAGCTTGGGTGATCAAAGTGTGTATTTATGTGACAATTTACAGTATATCTGTATTGCCATTAAACATTTTTCCAACTACATTTTATCATATAGTTTTTTGGAGAAAAAAAACAGTTATTGCTTGATTCTTGCATTATACTGAATCCCGACCACTACACTACCTGCATGCAGTTTGCATGTTCTCCCTGTGCTTGCGTGGGTTTCCTCCGGGTACTCTGGTTTCCTCCCGCACTCCAAAGACATGCTGGTAGGTTAATGCTGTCTAAATTGGCCCTAGTATGAATGTGAGTTAGGGGCCTTAGATTGTAAGCTCCTTGAGGATAGGGACTGATGTGAATGTACAATATATATGTAAAGCATTGCGTAAATTGACGGCGCTATATAAGTACCTGAAATAAATAAAATAAACCTTTGAACGAACAGCTGTAGCTACATGTATGTCACATGCAAAGCATGAGAAAGACAGATGTAAGCATTATTTTTAGAGTCTGCTCTGTGATATGCCAAACAATACGATGTTGGTAGAAAAAGTTTGTGAAGTTTTCTGGATTTCCATATGAATGGCCCTAAAATGTGATATGACTGAAAAAGGACTCCTAACCCCTTTGGGTAGGTTAAAACCACTTTTGAAAAAATCGGAAGATCCAACTTAATGATTGAAATATATATCTTTGATTACCCTCGCTTCAATACGTCATTGTCAGTTACATTTTCTAAAAATTGTTTAATCATTGTGTTTAATAAATATATTCTGTAAATGTATTTGCAAAAGTAATTTTTACTTTTTTTTTTTTTTTTACATTTTGGAGCTTTCTATAAAATGAAACCTTGTGATCCTGCCAAGAAGGTCCTCTTTCAGGCAACATTTCACGTGACAATAATCTGTCCCTGTCTCCCACCTGTGCCTCTGCATTTTTACCCAGTCCCATGGCATGAATATTGAGTGAACATAGTCCGCTGTTGTCACCAGAAAAAACCTGCAATGTCATTGACCTACAACTGGAGTGTAGACAGGAAGGGGATGTGAAGAGGCTGCAGGAGTTTAGTGGCCCTGAGTTGCAAGAAAGGATGAAAAAGGTGAGGATTGATATTTTAATTTAAAAAAATGTCAGTTGTTTATGATATTCAGTGCTTTACCAAACTTCACATCAGCTTTAAGTAAGACTATAATTGACTAATAGTATGACTTTTGTACTGTTTATTCAGAATTCATTCTATCATTCTGTTTACCATGGGTGAATGTGGTTGTGTTTGGTACACAGGACAATCGTCAAACCTATCGTAAAGTTCAAAAATTGTGAACTTATATCAGACTTTAAGGGAGAGGGTCCTTCTTTTAATGTGACTTCAAGGGCAACAACACTAATTATTTCAATAACATAATTTGGAGATGCCTTTAAGCTTTTTGTTGTGTTATGGAACAGTACAATCCTCATGGACAGCGACACCATATTATGTAATCACATACAGTATTTTGCATTTTTTTCCCTTTTACATTATTGTTTTTCTTAAATGCAACTTCATCACCCCAGTGTGATTTACTTTACCTAGAAAATAAGTGACAGGCCTGAATTCACCAGTGGGAGTAGCAGCCACAACAGATCTAATAGCTACTGCTCAATTTTGTACTAATTGACCAGTGGCATAGAAGTTTAATACTGTAGTTATTGAGCTTCTTTTTCACTGTACCGCACCACATTGAATTCTCATAAAAGTGCATAAATACATTTAAAAACCACAACCCCGCATTTCCTGATTCCCTTATCATTTTCATATTTACAATTATTCACAAAATAGAAAAAACATAGATTAGATAGCCTCTACTGTAATGAACGCAGGTATCAGATTGCTGCCCTCCTCACCAACTGGTGATCAAGGACCCCCTTGTTCTAACACCGTGCTTGTCACTACGCAACAATACTACTCTCAGCTGCTTTCAGCACAGAGATTTCCCAGTTTGCGGGACCCCCATCTAAATGCCAGCCGCCTGAGAGCGGTTGTTACCGGGCTAATTCAAACAATTAACCTTTTTAGTGCCACCACCTCTACTTTCGTGACCGAGCAAGAGGAACTCAGGATTTTAGCAATACCAATTTCATTTTAGAATAACCACCTGTAACACACGCTGTCACCACAGACAGGGATATTCAGATGAGTTATTTTAAACATTAGCGCTCTTCAAAGGAACAGATGCATGATAGCTTGTATTAAGAGCTTTAGGGACAAGATTAACACTTTTCAGAATAAGGTTTAATAATGAAAAGGTCAAGTTTTGGGTGCAGTAAAACATTTGCAGAAAAATAAAAAGAATGTTACAAAGCAATAAGAGATGTAATATATGGCAGCAAAGAAACAGAATGAAAGTACTTGCTTTTAAAATGTCCATGATCAATCAGTGATTTGAGGATGATTACATGGGTTTTCTGATGTTCGTTCGTTGATGGTAAAATGGGAACTCCCAGTTGTCCTTAGCACTACCTTTTTCTCTGGGTGAAATGTGGTGGAGCCGTATGCCCCTGGCCACTCACATGGGTAAGGGGGGCCCATGGGTTGTCCAGCGCGGACCGTGGAATAAACCTTCCCTAATTCCCAATTTCTGAATAAAAATCATATCTCTGGATCGGATCACTGGGCAAACCTCACATTAAGGAATTCAAGCTCAGCATCCACAGTGCATTAAAATAAGTCTAAACACCACAGAATTGTCACTCTCTGTTACCCCGGGAAGAGGAAAAACTAGTAGTGGTTCCCCGTATGATCGAATCCTTTGACGCGTGGATTCTTTGTATTCGGTATGAATTTCCGCATTCAAATATAATATACATGTTATTAATATGTCATGCTCCTAACTGGAGTTATGAACTGTGGGTATTTTTTTTGTAAGTTTTAGGCATGAGGTGGCGTTGCTGCGAGGTCATGGTGTTCTGTGTCACTATTTATGACCCTCGTAAATTCTGAGCCCCTTTGATGCCTGCTTGGTCAGGTTATGGTCAGCTAGCACAAACAAACACCCAGCTCATGGATTAAGATAACAATTTCCAAGTGGCTTTTTTAGAATTTCCACATGGAACAGGGAGGAGGGGTGTGTGAGGGGTTTGTACTGGGAGATTGTTAGGTTAACACTGAAATGGCGTCATCTGAACAAAATGGAGACAGCTCGGCGTGTGTCATGTACGTGATATCATTAGATCTACCTACAGCCATTGTCTACACAAGCAAACACATGACTATGCCCAATGACTAAATCCTATGACTAAATAGCTCAGTGAGAGCAGAATCTCAAAGATGCTGGTTGGCTTCAAAATTCCCACACTCCCCCTAATTCCTTACTTACCACCACCCATCCCCACCACAAGATTCTTTATTTGTATCCACAGTGTCTGTGGCCTCAAGTGATAAGGAGGGCTGGTGTGGCAAAGTGTTTCAGAGGTTTAACTTATGGCACATCAAGCATGTTGAGGGTCAGCATGGGACCACAACCTGCCATTTCCAGCAGCATCCTTGACCAGGCAGGTGTCACTTCTGTAAATGCTGGAGAAGAAAAAGATGTCTCCTAATCACCCCATTGCTTCCAAATGTCAGCTTGACTAAACTCCTGTATTCAGTTGCTTCCTTTCCAGCAGGTATAATCAGCCCTCTTTAACCTGTGCTGTACCACAGTGGAGGGTACCTAGCTTCCATTATCTTACCCAGAAGACCACTCATAGAAGGACATGCTTAACCATCACCAGCATGTACAAGGTAATGTCTTGGGTCATTGGACCACATGGTTAATGGCAGGGTCCACGTGGCCACAGATACATGGTGCAGCAAGCATGGATATGGACATTACATTTCCTTCATGTCCCACTAGGCTAATTTGATGGCATCTGTGAAGGGCACGGGATGGAACACACTGCTGGAGCTGGCAGTGCCACCACTTGTATTTTCCAATACAGACAGTACAGTCATCTGAACTCTTTCATCACTGTCCTCATTCTCTGACACATTGGAAACAGAAGTCCTCCCTCAAGCACCACAGAGCCCATGCAATTACCTAGGTTAAACAGTGCAACTCTTTTCTTCAGCTGGTACTCCCAAGGGACAGAAGCCACACCGTGCCAGATCTTTTGGAAGCACTTCAGTGGCAGGGAGTCTGAGAGATAGCTGAACCAATGCCAGCTTGTCCAGGCCATGTGTGACAAGAACACCAACTTATGGGTGGGGATTAGGGACATGAACTCTCTGCATGGTGTAATAGACCAGGCACTGGAGGCACAGCAGCAGAAGGAAGATGAGGACTTCTCATCATGATGGGATCTATGCCATACAGAAGGGAGCACAAACATTGCCTAGCTCCAAGATAGAGCGGCAAATAAGCTATTTGCCATATCTCTTGATGGTGCATGGATCCACTGCCCTTTATGCATAGATGAAGGAAGAACACCTAATGGGAACAGGCTGGCTGCCCTCCCATAAGGTGGTCTTGATTTTATATTTGAAAAAGGCAATGCTGCGGCACATTACCGTACCCTCCTGCACATTAGAAGTGTGCTTAAAAGCACCCCCCACCCCAATTTGTCCCCTGCTTGCCATAGCTGCCATTACATTTATTTAAAGTGGTTCTAAAGACTGAAGGTTTTTTACCTCAGTAAATTCTAAGAAATAACCCTTTGAGTGCAGCCCCCCTCAGCCCTCCCCTTATACTTACCTGAGCCCAAACTCCACCCAGTGCTGTGCATGGGAGCAACATCTCTTTCCAATCTCTGCCTCTTCATAGGCTCAGAAACAGCAGTGGGAGCCATTGGGAACATGATAGGTCTTTCTAAGCAACCTGACCTAACCACAGTTAAATGACCAGGAAGTGCAATGTTGGTAATACTAAAGAAGCAAAGGATACATTATTTCGCCATTTTTCTTTTAATTCTGAACTCATGTTCAACCAAAACCCAAAGCTTATCCTAACTGGTTTCTGTATGACCTTCTACTTTTTATCAAAATCTCTACATAATTCTTTTTCTCAGTTAGAAAAAACATGTGCCATCCCTTTTTTCCTCTTAATTTCAATAATTTTTTGGAAAACTATAGTAAAAATTTTCCATGATAATGAAAGCATTGGCTTTTCATACACTTCTTATTTTGCGCAAAACAAACCAAGACATTTCTCATATTTTCTGATTTAATATTACAAGGTTTGTATGTCTGCACTAAATACACCAACATACATTTGTGTCTTTGGTACCCTTTCTATGACCTGGTGGATATAGCTAGTGGAAAATGCATGGCTGTACTTTCAGATGTGGCTGTATTCATCTAAAAACTAGACAGGTATAATTATTGGGCTGAGGTGGTACAAAAACAACAAGCAAGGAATCCAATTCTGAAAGTATGTCTGAAGATCTGCTGACAAATTAAAAGTTTGCCACATGTGATATGTATTTAATATTAAAATTAATTTTCAATATTATTACGTTCATTCACAAAGTGACAGCAAGGGAATTTGCCAGATCCTGATGTTCATCTCAACCTCATCAAAACCTGCTCTACTGTCTTTGTGGTTTATACCAATTTAACTACTAAAGACCAAATATGTACATGTCAGCATTACATATCCACCATTACATTTAATCATAGCTTAAATGATAGTTAGGCTAACATGACCTCTCAAAGTCACATTGTGACAATAATGAGGACTGACAAACAAACTAAGTGGGAAAAATAGGGATTAGTATGGAACATAGTGCCACCCAAAATCATATTTAGATCTTGTGTCTGGGGATTGGTAGAATCATGAGACATATCTTGTATAACCCCCCACCAGAACACAGCTCAACTTAAGACCATGCTGAAACAACATATGTCATATAATATCAATAAAAAAACACATTTATGAAGGGCAATTACAGAGATGTAAGAGAAATCTACGACTCAGACATCAAACACGCCTATATAACAAGGTGCAGAAGGCAGATCGGATTGAGTTTCCTTGAATGAGATTTGGTATTCTTTGCAAAGTGAAGGTTCACCTCATTTACTAAGCTCTAGAGCAACTGCACTTGCAAAGTACACAGTCTATTTGCCTGTAGCCTCCTTGACAGTATTCCCAAGTGTGGCTCGGGGTATGTTTCCACTGCAAATAGCGGTAACCCCGAGTCACACTCGGGATTGCATCGCTGGATCCAAAGTTGGATTACTTAACTTGTCCCCTGGATCCAGCGATGTCCCCCCGCTGTGTCTGTGGGATGTGTCCTCCGCCCAATGCTTGTGTAATGCCAGTGAGCATTGCATTGCATGGGGCGGAGCCTGGCGGGAAATTCAAAAAGTGAAACACACAGTAAACATGCAGTACACTGTAATCTGTAAGATTACATTACTGTATCAAATCATTTCACAACCCTTTTGTCCCTAGTGCTTTGTCCAGTGCCCTGCATGCACTTTTATATTATATATGCCATTATTTCTGCCTGGAAACTTGAGAATGTCCATGGCATGAAAAAGCATCCCTTTACGTCAAAAGCGTTTTTTGTTCAGCTAGAAAACAGCGATAGTAAATAAGAATCATTTGCAGGATTGAGTGATACTGATTTTTGGGGAAATTTATCATCAGACACTGAAAGTGACAACAGCGACAATTCTGCAACTGAGCAAATTTCTGTGTTTTTGACTTGATTACATTATTGAATTATTTTTTTTATTATTATATTATTATTTTTGATAATTATTTATGGTTATTTATTATATTATATATATTTTTTCATATATACTATAATTTATGATTTCGTTATTTCAAATGTTATCATACCCGGCATGTCTACTAGACTCTTGTCTTAAGTGAGTTATTCCTAAGAATTACAGGCCTACAATATAAAACGCCAAATTTCTATGCAAAAAAATGTACCGTTTTGAGACGCAAAAATCTGACATAATCATACCGCCAGGGAAGTTAATAAATGAAACCCATTTCCTAAAAAGAATATTTTGAAACCATATCATGCTTGATGTTTGACAACTTGTGGTTTCTTTCTGTTCAATAATATGTTAGTTGTTGAACTGTAAAACATGGTAATCTGAAAATACTGACATACTTTAAAAAAATGGCAATGACTGGGGACTGTCCACTGGAGCATCACAAAACAACTCAACACCCCTCAGCACACTCCTTTGACCGAGTTATTGGTTGTATCATTTCAGTAAAGCCCTCTTTAGAAGCCAGAAATGCTGCTTGCTGCTTTTGTAATTTTTCGATAAGAACCATGCCTAGTTCCTAAGAGTCGTTTTAGGGGCCGGTGACTCTGTCAGAATCTGACTTACTCTAACGTGAATTTGACTCTGCACAGGAAACAAAGAGGCAAACTTTGCTCCTTTCATTTTTAAATCCCATTTATTGTACTCTCACTGTTGACTGTTTTGTAACAATATTTTCCATAAATATTTCTCTTGCACTATTTTCTATTTTTTCTTTAAAATTATATTTAAAAGATGAAATTGGTTGTAAAGGCAGACAGTATTTTATCTTAATGCATTCTTTACATTAAGATAAAAAACCTTCTGTGTGCAGCAGCCCCCCTCAGCCCCCTCTAATACTTACCTGAGCTCCCCCTAATTCTAGCGATGTTGCTTGAAAACCACAAAGTCCAGGGACTCTACCTCTTGATTGTCTGAGACACAGCAGCAGTGCCATTGGCTCCTGCTGCTGTCAATCAAAGTCAGTGAGATAATGAGGAGAGAGAGGAGGCTGGGGCGGGCTGCGGCTGCTTGCTGTGGGGGCAGGAGGGAGGGGCCAGGAGCACCAGCCAGGGAACCGAGAAGAGGAGGATCGGGACTGCATTCTGTGCAAAAGTATAACATGTTTGCTATTTTTATTTTTTAAAAAACGAGACTTAAGTATCACTTTAAGCTGAATCTCTAAATGTCCTAAATAAGACATTAAAGGATCCCTGCCTTTTTGAAGAAAGCTGCCATATTTTAAACTCTGTCTCAATCTCTACATAGAGTGAAACTGAAAGTGCAATCATTACACACATACCTGGGTGGGCACCACATTTCATGAACAGGCTGTAAGATGTCTGAACATGACTATTATGTGCATAACCCTGTGGAGCATAATGGACAGTGTATCAAAATCTGGATTCTCTTATAAATTAGCTTCCTAGACTAAATATTCAAATTCTGAATATTCATAAGCCCAGTCTGATTGGTTCCCTTAAATGGCTACCAAGACATTTATAATTAACCACTTCAATACCGGGCGCTTTCACCCCCTTCCTGCCTAGGCTAATTTTCAGCTTTCAGTGCTGTCACACTTTGAATGACAATTGCGTGGTCATGCAACGCTGCACCCAACAACATTTTTTTGATTTTTTGAGACAGATCGAGCTTTCTTTTGGTGGTATTTAATGTCCACTGGGTTTTTTATTTTTTGCTAAACAAATGAAAAAATAACGAAAATTTTGAAAAAAAAAAAGTTTTTCTTAGTTTCTGTTATAAAATTTTGTAAGTAATTTTTCTCCTTCACTGATGTACTCTGATGAGGCTGCACTGACGGGCACTGATAGGCTGTACTGATGAGGTCACACAGATGGGCACTGATGAGGAGGCACTAATATGCAGCATTGATGGGCACTGATAGGTGGCACTGATATGCAGTACTGATGGACACTGATATGCAACACTGGTGGGCACTGATAGGCAGCACTGATGGGCACTTATAGGCGGCATGGATGGGTAGCACTGATGGACGGCACTGATAGTAATTGGATAGTGCTAGTGTTTGGACACAGCTGATCACATGATAAAGAGCCTACATCATAGGCTCTTTATCGAGATCAGTGATGTGGTGTGTCCAAGGGATGCACCGCATCACAGATTGCCATGCTTCGTGCTCCTAAGGGAGTGCACAAGAGGCCCGTTCTGATGGACATCATATGACGTCCACTAAGAACAGGTAATACCCTGCCCAGCCATCATTCTGTTATAGGCCGGGCGGGAAGGTGTTAAAGCCCAGCTAGAGCTTTGTAAAAGTATTTTAAAAAATCATTTTATGGCCCTTGATAAAATAGAAATAAACAACTCTTACTCTACTTTCACTGCAATACCCACCCTAGCTCTGATACCCAATATACCCACTGCTCTGCAATCCAAAAGATTAAGCCACCAAAGTTAGAAAAGATTAAAGACAACCTTTGGCGTCATGTGACCAGACCGAAGTCATCTGGAATAAAGATATGTGTAAAGATTTTTTTTTAACAGTCACACAGGGTTGACAATTTTTTTTTTACGGTGAAACTACTGACAAAGTCTGCAGGGAAAATTGTGCAGGGAGTCCACTCAAATCATCATATAGTTTTTTAAGTGGTAGTAAACTCCGCTTTGTGATTTTTACCTACAGGTAAGCTTATAATAAAGCTTACCTTTAGGTAAAATGAATATCTCCTAAACCTGCACCATTTATGAGATATAGGCTTGTTTGAAATCACATCACGACACATGCACTCTGAAGGAACAGCATACCTGCTCTGTGCCATGGCTGTGACTCCTGTGTGCATGCGCAGGAGTGACGTCATTGCGGCTTGGCCATTTAAATGGCCACAGCCCACAAACTCAGAAGGAAGATCGGGTGAAGATGGAAGCCTCTGCAGTGGTGACAATGCACCACTGAAGAGCTTTGTTTCTAGGTAAGTCTTTCACACTGTGCTAGTATGCAGTGCATACTAGCACAATGTGACATTACCTTGCAGGAAGATTTTTATTTTTATTTTGCAGAAGTTAATTACCACTTTAAACACCTACTGAAAGGCTCTAGAGATGTGCCAACTAATCCTGAATAAGTGAGAGAAGTTACAGAAGAGGAAGCCTTGTTGTAAGAGAAGAACCAAGACTTTGCCACTACTGCCAGACTTGCTCCAGTAAAGGAATAGATTTTGTTAAGCTCTGCTTAGGTGGAACAGAAGTTTTGTGAGAAAAATGAAACTAAATTTGATATCAAGTCAGACTCTGAAATGTCAGGGGAGTTTAAGCATTAAGTGCAATTAGAATCTGAGACAAAAAGTTCAATAGTGCAGGTAGCGGAGGCCCAGTTAGAAATGCATAAGACAGTGGCTGAAGTAGTACAGGCTCAGGTGCAAGTGCAACAATTCTCCATGATATTTAAAAGACAGGATCAAGTGGTAGCATAGGTAGGAATGTAACAGGCTCAAGCAAAGATGCTACAGTCTCTCACTAATATTCAGAAGACTGTGCTAGCCCTGGCCTCAGAGATGAAGGCATCTGGAGAAGCTAGATCACATGGCACTGGGCAATTTGCCGGATAAAATCATTTTGGCTGTGGACAAACTGGAAACTTCGAGGCACAATGCCCAAAGAAGAAGCTGATTCCAAATACAATAGTAGGAATTACTGTATAAAGTCTTGCAGAAAATACAGCATAGGAAGCCTATCAGTTGTCTAACAAAAAATGAGATTTCCATATAACTTCAGTCGTTTAAAATTTTGAACTTACTGTTCATTTTGACACTTGGATTTCACTGAAGATAGCCTCTGCCTGTAAATTTTCTCAGCATACAGTATACTTAGCTGGAAATACCCTGGTTTGTGACAATTTTACTTTAAAGGTTATTGTGAGGTTAAAGGTTAGGTTTATGTGTTAGATAGAGGCTAAGTTTAGGGGTTTGGTTTATGGTTAGCTTTAGGTTTAAGAGTTACATTGATGTTAAGCCTCAAAGGGTAGCTGTTATTTCTTTAGGTATAGTCAATCATTTTTTGTGTTAACAAATTAATTTTTTAGTTTTGATTATTGTGTTATATTGCAACATATGCTAAAAAAGAATTGTGTACTAAATTATTGCATAAAAATGTATGGCATCAAAGCTTCCATTGTAAAAGATAACAAAGCTATTTTAAAAGTTGAAAACCAATGTACCAAGATGACTACCTTGCATTTTGTGCAGATTACATCATGTTAAATGGCTGCAGCCATATAGGCAGTTCTTCATAATATAATAATACGTTTTACTGTATTATATCAAACAATGAGTGTTTAATGCAAGTATACTGGATTATTGTACCTTCTTGCCTGTTCAAGTAGGGGCTAACGTCATTTGATGTAACAGCCGTTTTCACCCAATGAATCTCATATTTTTCTAGCAAAGCCAAGAACTTCAAAAGAGAACCAAAACTATTATTGCAAATCTGTTTATACTGAGCAGGAGTGACAGATTATGAAGCAGTCTGGGACTACTTAAAAGAAATATTAAAGAGGCTACAATCACTTCCTGTACCATACACGATTGGGTAATCCTGATCATGTAAGCTTCACTTGGCACTGTCACTCACAGAGTTTTAGGCAACAGCTTACATATTACATACCCAACTTTAAAATTTTAACAATTTCATGAACGTCATAAAGCAAGCAACGATGATCTATTTAACTGAGGTTTTAATACACCCAGGTACAGTATATATAACGTTTTATAGGGTGGACAGCACCAACAGTTGAAGGTCGTAATCCATGCACGTAACCAAGTGTGTCCCCAAAACCACCACAATAAATACACAAAATATAGGGGGGTTACATCACAGAGCACATAATTATTTGCTCTTATTAATGAATAATCAAGCAACTTCAGCTATCCCTGCCCTTGTAATAGCTTCAGGCATCCCTGCCCTTTTAATAGCTCCAGGCATCCCTGCCCTTTTAATAACTTCAGACATCCCTGCCCTTTTAATTACTGACCTGCACTATGCAATAGAAATAGAGATATGTAGAAAAAACTAGGTCTAAACCGGAGTATGTATCTCCAGTAGCCTAAAGCAGCGGACTATAATGGCAAAGCATTGGAGACAAATCCAAAGTAACATAGTCTTTATTATACAATATACCCCGAACATTTATTATTATTATTATTATTATTATACAGGATTTATATAGCGCCGACAGTTTGCGCAGCGCTTTACAATATTAGGGCAGACGGTACAATTACAATACAATTCAATACAGGAGGAATCAGAGGACCCTGCTCGTTAGAGCTTACAATCTAGGAGGGAGGGTTAAATGATACAAAAGGGCAGTAAACTGCGGGGGATGAGCGGATTGAGAAAAAAAGGAGTGTTGTTATTAGGTGGTGGCAGGATAGGCTTCCTTGAAGAGAAAAGTTTTCAGGGATCGCTTGAAGGTGGATAGATTTGGGGCCATTCTGACCGATTGGGGTAGGGAGTTCCAGAGGATGGGAGAGGCTCGGGAGAAGTCTTGGAGGCGAGTATGAGAGGAGGTGATGAGGGAGCTGGAGAGCAGGAGGTCTTGGGAGGAGCGAAGTGGACGGTTAGGTTGGTATTTTGAGACAAGGTT
This sequence comes from Glandirana rugosa, assembly GCA_018402905.1. NCBI lineage: Eukaryota > Metazoa > Chordata > Amphibia > Anura > Ranidae > Glandirana > Glandirana rugosa. Next base: position 1,548,911 of record BLSH010333321.1, on the reverse strand, counting down.
GGTGATGTAGCTGGGAGCAGAGTTGTGGATGGCTTTGTAGCTGATTGTTAGTATTTTAAATTTAATTCGTTGGGCGAGTGGCAGCCAATGGAGGGATTGACGGTTAGGGAGGTAACCGACGGTGAGCGGGTTGCTTAATTTAAATTTTATGATTGTTAGTCGATGTTTCGGT